>VZRF01003300.1:318025-548438 GCA_013396875.1 Vireo altiloquus
TAAAACACTCAGTTTTATAGAGTCAAGATCATCTTTTTGGTTTTTGCAGCAACTCACATTGTTATATTCAGATACTTATAACATTTACCTTAAATGAGGTGGGAAGAACTAGATGCTTTTTAATAAAGGCATGTTAGCATGTAAATCCATCAACTGAACACTCTCAGACAGAGCTCAACGTGGTGAGGTGGCCTGGCAGAAATCCCATGAAATTCAATAGCAGAAAATACAATTCCAATAAATATAAGGATGTTTTTCCTAATTAGACCTGCTTTGAGCAGGTGGTTAGACTAAAAGGCTTCTGGAAGTCCCTTCCAAACTAAATTATTCTCTGAATTTAAAATGAGATTCTCTTGCCATCTTCATCTAGCAAATGGATGTGTATATGATGACACAAACTGGAACAAATGAAATTCCAGATAAATATACAGAAAAACCTCTTTATCATGAGAGAAGGCAAGCACTTGGACAGGAGGAAAAGAGAAATTATGAAATTTCCAGACTTAGAGACATTCAGAACTTGGCTGAACACGATCTGACCATTCTCATATCATTTTGAGGTTAGCATTGCTGTTTGTGGAAACCTGGACTTCACCAACTATAAGTTCATTTGTCACTGAAATAATTAAATAATTCTGAACATATAAAATTACCTTAAATTTTCTTTCCTTTTTAAAGTCTTGCATGAAAAACCCCTTTCAGGAATTCTGCAATTTTTTTTTTTTTTTAATAGAAATATCAACATCTGGATGCAGAAATGCTTAGAGAAACATTTCTTTTTTGTTGGAGTCCAAGATACTTGGAAAACACCTCAGATTGCCCTAGGGGGTCTGGAACCCTCGCTGGGACCCCAAGAGGACACAGTCTTTAATTTGTGCCCATGGAAAAAGCTTCCAACACTTACTGATGAATTAAGAATATTAAAAATATAAGATAGATTGTAGTTTAGTTTGTCACAGGGTGAAAATTTGTTGTTTTGTAGTATGTGGTATGGAGGTAAAAGGGAAGCAACACGGAGGTTTTTGGGTGGTGTTCAGAGTTCTTTTACTCCATTTTCTGCTGTGGCAGTGGCACAAAGACATTGGGCGAATAGATTTGAGTTAGGGGAAATGTGTTAAAAATATGTGATGGTTATTGGTACAGAATTATAAATATAGTAGATTTTAACAGTTAATTGGGTGAAAAGTTTTTAAAACACCACTGCATTCTGGGTCTTGTGGTCTTGCAGTGGGAAATTTAGAGTCCTAAGTCCAGGTGTTGGATGGCTCTCTGAATTTGCCATAAGAACTTGAATGAACAACAAGAAAAACTAAAAACAGCAAGTCTTACTTCTTTTTATCTGGTATGAGACTTTGATAGAAGGAGAAAAAACCCTGTTTCAGGGACGTGGTAGTGTCACTTTTGCCATGCATATTCCGGTACATATTCAGTGCATTATTTTACAGAAATTTCTGGCTCGAGTTTACTTCTGTAAAGTTTTAAGCCCATGTGAAAGTATGGCTGTACATGTAAATGATCAAATCCACACGATGCATAAGCAGTAATTTACCACAGATTTTCGCTGCACTTGTAAATGAGACAGAATTGGTAGAGCTGGAAATAATCAATGATTATATGACCTAATCTAATTTTTGCTTTGTTTTGGATAGTCTCCAAGAGATGCTTATGGCATGTTAACTGAAAAAAAATCCCTCACACTTTTTTCCCAGATTCAACTTAATTCCCTATTTTCTCTGCCTTCTCCCAACACCAGCTGCAGAGTGGGAAGGGCAGTGGGGGCTGTGGTCAGTTCATCACATGTTTCCTCTGACACTTCTTCCTTCTCAGGGAGAGGATTCTTCACACACTTTCCCTGCTCCAGCATGGGATCCCACCCACACGAGACAGTCCTCCATGAACTTCTCCCATGGGAATCCTTCCCAGAGGCTGCATTTTTGCACATGGCTCCAGCATGAGACCCTCCCATGGGGTGCAGTATTTCAGGTGGGTCCATCTAGGAGCTGGCTGGCAATGATTCTCTTGGATATGGGGGAAGCTTCTAGCAGCTCAGCAGGATGTCTACAGCCATCCCGATATACCCTCAACACCAAAACCTTGCCACAAAAATACATGTGGAGGGACATGGTGGATCAGGCTTACAATTTATACTGCTGGAAATGGTGAATTGCACCTGAGATAAACAATTTTTTTGCCTTGTCACAATAAAGTTTTCATCTTTCATCACAAAGCCTCAAAATTTTCCTTCAAGAAAGGAAATACTGGAAGCGATAATTTATAAAAGGGCATTATTAAAGAAACAAGGTAGAAGAACTCTATTCATTTTGGTTTTCATCAACCAGTGTTTGCTGTGTTACCAAATTGACACAAATCTCACTGAATTGATTCCCTTTAAAGTGTGCACATTATGGCTCACATTATTCCCCTCAAAGAATTTCACTTTTATATCACTCTCTCTCACCTTTCAGCTTTGCTTCTCAGTAGACTCCATAAAATCATGAATGTTTTTTATCCAAGAAAAATTTAAGCAGGAGGATATATCTCTTTTATAGTAGTTTCAAGTTAATTGTATAAAATTGTAACTGAAACATCAGAAAAGCTAAAGATAGAATAAAGATAATACTTTTATTCATTAGGGGACCTTTCCTAGTAGAATTTCTTCTTTTTTTTTTATTTCTTGGGACCTTCTTTACTGCTTTTTAAGTAATATACCATTAAAGGTCCATTGCAAAATTTCTCGTATTCATTCAGTCTTCCACCACAAATATTAGAATATGATGGAGAGACATGTGTGACCCTCACCACCAATGGTTATTTCAATTCCCGTTCTTTTATCAGCACTGAGGTCCTAGCTTCAGTATCTTTCTCACATTTCCTTTTAGATATTTGCATTTCAGTAAAAGTGAAATCTGCAGGAGTTTTTCCCTCCTCTCTGTACTTAGACTGTATCCTGGCTTGGCTTTGACATTTTTGGCATGTTTAAAGTGAATGAAGTCATGAAAAAACAATCTATACATTTGGATAATTTGGCTCGTGGCTGAAGGGACTTCTTTCATATTATTTCTACTAACAATGCAATTTTTAATATCAAGTTTAATTTACAGCAGTAGGAACACAATTGAATGAATATACACTGACCTTTCACTGAGTAGAGGCTCTGACACTTGAAGATCGTTAAGGTTCCCCTAGATTTACCTCAGTAATATCTCAGAGAATGAATCTGAGATATGTTTACTGGAGTATAAGGGGGGAAGTTTGTAGAGGAAAATACAAGACCCAATTTAGTTACCATCAACAGCATCCCTGAGAAACCAGTGGCTTAGGTTTTATTTGCTGAGAACATTCTCTGTAAAAGCTGAATGCATCCTTGGAAGAGAAAAGCAAGTGCATAATCCTATTTACAAGCACTATTAGTCCATTGTCATATCTCTGACATATTTTTATTAAAGTATTAAATACAGCTCAGCCCTTAATGACTCTTTCAACAAAGAACTACCATTTCAAATAGCCATCTTTAGGGTCCTATGTTTGTTATTTTTTTTCCTTGAGCTATCTTCTGTAGCATAAAATATTACTTATCATTTAACAACCTAAACAACCATTAAAACATCATCTGAAACAAAGAATGAACAAGGCATATACACCTGTTTATTAAGTCCATTTGCATATGGCATTGGCTTCCAAACCCACTCAGTCTTGTTAATTTAATGATTAGACAATAAAAAAAAATGTCCTGCTCATTTATATCAGTGTAACATCTAACAAAACACCCTCCAAGCCAGAACTTAGAGGATAAATTTATTTTCATATTATTCACAGTGAATTGCTCTTGATATTAATTACACAAGAGCAATGATATTGAATCCATTGCTCTTTAGAGCCTGCTGTACCCTGTAGTCTGACTGATCTTCATTTTCCTTTTACAGCATATCAGGGAAAATAAGATTGCTGCAATACAGCACTGGACATGTACAAGCTGAAATGATCCAAAGCAGCTGCAAGAAACATCTACTGAGTCACAGCTAAAAATGCTGTGTTCAAGGCCAGGAGACTGACAGTAGATGAAAAATGTCACTACCTAATGGAAATAAATCTTAATGTGGATGAGACAAGGGAAATTAAGGAACTGATACAGAAAAGCCCAAGATAACTGCATTCTGCCTTAATCAACTTGCTGTTTAATTTTTCTAGCTAGGGTCATTTATGGTCTCTTTAAAACCAGGGAGTTTTTTTAAAAACTGTTTAAAAAACAGTTCCATTGTCCTGCTGAGATCAATGTTATTTTCTATCAATTTAAGTTTGGTATTGTTGTAATAGTATGGTAAATTATAGTAAACGTTGTAGTATAAACCAAGCATGGTTAAAAATAAAAAATATCCAAGCAAAAAGTGTTTTCTTTGCTCAATCAAGTAGCAATCAAGCGGTTTTGGCAGCTCTTAAATATTAAGAAGCTGGGAGAGAGAGAATGAGACATTTAAATAAAAACATTAATTGGGAAGATGGAGAATTTAAAGAGTCCTTAAATTAAGTTGAGAAAAATTTTGAAGGTGGAAATGAAGACGTAAGGGATAAAAAGTTTCAGAAAATTTAGAAGATAATAAAGAAGCAATTTGCCTACTTATATATAGATTTTTCTAACACAGATGAGAAAGGTGGTTTCTATTACTTCGTTTTAACTTTCTCGAAAAAGTTCTGTCCCCGTGAAGAATCTTTTCAAAGAAAGACAAATGAAATACAAGTAAAATTGGTGAAAGAGCACCACCTAGAAAGAGCTACTCCAAATTTTTCACACTGATGATCAACTCACACATGTAATCTAGCCGTAGAAGTTTCCAGGAAAAAGTTCCCTACATTGTGAAATTGAAGCAGTTGACGTTTTTTTACATCTGAGAAATAGAAACTTTAACTTCTGTTATTTTCCTCTAAAAGAGTCAAATGATAAAATCATATCTATAGAAAATCAGACATAGATGCCAAATTCTAAAACTTGCTTTGTTGAAAATCTTAGAGGTATTTCTGGTGAGTTAATTGCTCCTTTTTGTAGAATGGCCCTGCAAAATGTTATAAAATAAAGATAACTGGAAGTTTCCCCTGTGGAGTTCAATACGAGAGGACAAAGAGACAAGGACTGTGCAAAGACCATGATCTTTTCCTGTTTCCATGGTGATATGGTTCCAGAAAAGATACACCCATTTGAACTAGTGGATCCTGCTAAAATATGTTATTAAGCAGAGGTAACTGTGCTGGTTAAGCACTGGAATGAAGTTCCTGAGCCCTATTGAAACTCTTTCCATCCCTACCCATTTAGAGAGCATGAGCTAAGAGCAATCACAAGGCCACAGAGAACATGAAGATTTCATGAAACTTTACATTTTGAAAAAGATAGGTTTCAGATGCACAATGTCCAAAAATGGTCCATATTCCTTACATATTTATTGTAATACAGCTTTTATGGATAAAAAAGTCTCTGAGGTGTGTCTATCTTTTTATTAGACATCTTCATAATCTACCTATATTGCTGCCTGCTGAACTTAAAAGTAACAATTTACTGAAGACATGAATTTTAATTATTTGGTTTTGAGTTTTCTCTCCTATGTATGCAATTAAAGTAGTAAGAAAGATGAAACTTTTAAATTGAGATAGAACCTGTCGTTGTCCTAACCATACCTATTAAAAAATTAGACAAGATACTGGGCATCCCTTTCCCTCTTCCAAGCATTAGGCCTCAAAACTAAGGTTAAGAAAAAAATGCTCAATGTACTTGTGTTAGGCCATCCTTGAAATCAGCAAAGATCTGAGAGTGTGTTAGTAGGGATATAGGATAATTACCCCTCATGAGAAACAGAAAGACAGATAGTCATTATCGGTTGTCCCTGCAGGGGAAGAAGAATATAATATATGAAAAGATCAATCTCTATTTAGCTCGTGGTTTCTGGACCTGAACAGAATTATGAATATTCTGGACTCTTCATTTCAGAGGGATTTTTAAATCTTCCTTGAGAACCAGGAGAGAAGCAGTGACTGTTATGTAAGAAAGGTTCCCTTATTTTTGCTGGGGTGTTTCTACTCTTGATTGATTACATGAGTTTATCCTGCTGTGCAGCTGTTGCTTGGCTTATCCTGTGTTGATACAATGAGGACATTGCTACCCAGGATGAAATGTGCTACATCCTGCAACTTGCAGATGAGAGATCTGTGAATGCTGATGTTTCAGTTGTGGGCTTATCTACTGTGGCAGGGGTGGAGATCTGTTGGTACTAAGCTCTAGGTTACACAACCTTTAAACAACTTGTCTCCTCATTTTACCTCGTAAATAATTACTTTATTGTCTTTCTCAGTAACATCCAAACTCCACTGGACTATTTTTCCTTCAGGGTAGACCAACCTTGGAATATTTGTTCCTGGCTTTACTTTAAGTTTGAAGTTTCTTGCTTCTACTTTAGATACAAGGAAGGGTTCATGTGCCTGACAACTGAGCTAATGTTTCGCTTCTAGCAGCTGGTCTAGTAAAAGATAAGACCTCTATCTGCTCTACTTATAAGCCTCTATCACAATCATCCTTGAATTTTCATCCAGAAGAGGGCAAGAAACGTGATGAAAGGGCACGAAAGGGAAGGAGTGTCCTGTGAGGACTAGTTGAGATTTTGTCTGGTCTGTAGAAAATATGGGTGAAGATTGACCTCATGGCTCCCTACAGCTCACCGAGGAGGGCGAGTGAAGAGGGAGGTGCTGATTTCCCTGGTATCCAGCAATAGGACATGGGGCAACAATTCAAAGCCACAGCAAGGGAGGTTAAGTATGGATATTAGGAAGCATCTCTTTACTGAAGAGGTGCTCAAGCTCTGGAACGGGCTTTCTAGAGAAGCAGTCCATGTCCCAGTCCTGACGATGTTTAAGAGGCACTTGGACATGACCTTAGTAACTTTTTTACTTGGTCAACCCTGAGGTGGTCAAGCAGCTAGACTGGGCTGTTGTAGGCCACTTCAAAGTGAATAGTCATATTCATTCTATTCTATTCTATTCTATTCTATTCTATTCTATTCTATTCTATTCTATCTTGTAACTGTCATGGTTATTACTAAATGTGTTCAGACGGTATGTTGCAAATTTCCAACATGTTATTCCTGTCCTAGCCTTTTAGAGAAGTCCATATTTCTGTTTGCCTACACCCTTTTCGTCTACTCTCCCCAAGAGACACCCAGAAGTTTCTATATATTCATCAATTCCCAGACATACACCAGTGCTAGTCAAACAAATTTCAGTAACCTGGTTAATTGCCATAAACTGAATATGCTTCACTAGTAGAGAAAATACTTTGCTTCTTTTTGTCTCTCTCATATCTTCTATCTCCTCATTCAAAAACTCTGCAGCACATTCCAGGTTGTTATTCTCAAAAAAGATCCCGTGTCAGTGTGCTTAAATCGTGCTTTTCCTGTGCAATCCATATAATACAGCAACACACCCGTTAGCAGCCTCTCATCTATGCTTAAAAAATCAGATTCTTGTAAAAATACAGTTAAAATTATTTTGAATCCTTAAAATTTATTAGGCATTTTCATTTTTCTTTTTTCTCTTGGCAGTCAGACTGCTTTTGGAACAATTCTTGCAAATAAAATTTGATCTGATATAACCATCTCATAATATCATTACACTTATTAATATACTTTTTTGGATTAAGACACTTGCAATTTCTACTCCTAGGCTAATATAAACTGAGTAATCTTCCACAGGTTTCAGGGCTCAAAGATAATATAAAATGTTTAATGACATATTTTTATATAGTGTTTAATTAATTAGACTTTTTAATTATAGATTGAAATAGCAAGTAAGCAGAAAGGCAGTCCTAGTTTACAGGTATCTAATTTTGTTATTAAGAAACACAGAGAAATGAATCACTGATGAAAGTATTATTAAATTTACTGTATTATTTATTAAATATTTAAAGCATAAGTGTTTATGATTTTTAATAAGATAGACATTTTTAACTTTGATATTAAAAATCTGTCATTCAATTTAAAAACAATAGAAAGACATTGAGAAATGCTACATTACTATAGAATTGGATGCAAAATTTAAAAAAAAATAGAGAGTTTTAGTAACTTATCTTGTTTTCTTTAGCCAACTGAGTCCAAAATAATCTTTTTAAACTCCACAATCACAGGAAGAAGTGTGTTCTTTTGCTACACTGATCTCACAAGTTTAAATGGCAGCTCCAGAATGAGCATGCTGTTCCTGTAAATCCAGCGTGACTTCTGTAAAATTAGAGTTGGGACAATGTCTCCTTTCCAGGGATCTCCATTTGACACATAAAATAGGTCAGGTGAGTTTTATACTGACTGTGCTGCTTTCCTTTCAAAACAGGCAAAGGACCCCAGACTGACCATTTGGGTTAAGACTCAAAAGACACTTGAAATGTATAAAAGTGAATTGGAGGAGATTAATTTGCGAAGCATAAGTTAAGAGTGCTTTGTCTACTTTTTAGTAGAGACAATTCATTATGGACCCTCTGGATCCTTGGTACTTAATCTCAAAAATCAGCGTGATTCTGCTCTCTGAGGTAATCATTCTGTTTGTAGGTTATATTGGGTGCCAACAGACCTATCTCCTGAAACTGCTGCTATTTTGATCAATGCTTTAAAGAGACAAGGTGTGAGATGATAGTGACACTTTCTTCAAGCAGAAGGAATGAGAACTTTTTAAGGATCTTTAATATCTCGGAAGTGCAAACATCTAAGGAAAAATGTACATTTGTCAGAGCAAGGAAATTCCCTCACTGAGAACAAGCAGAAAATCAGGGTTGATTCTTTCTCTAGTATGTCACATGTGGTTTTCAACTTTCAGTTTTTTATGCCCAAGAGTATCTCAAAAATTGAAATTTTAGCAAAAAAATGTTTTATTTTATAAAACCTGTTAATATTTAGAAAGCATTTTTGTTTGTAGTCAACAATTATATCAATTCTAACACAGCAGCCCTTATGAAAAATCTGTATTGTTTCAGCAAATATTAGCAAATAGAGGGGCATGTTAATGACTGATGTTGAAGTGGTCAAAAAGGCTTTAAAATGCCATTACTTCATTGCAATGCCATTAGAAATTTGCAAGGAAGGAAACTGGTTTAAGGTGATTTTGTCATTTGTATTCAGTGTAAAAGACAGTAGCAGAACTGACAGTAGTACTTTCATTTTGACAGGTCTCTTTCCTAGGCTAGTTTTGAAAACCCTAAAGATATTTTAATCCAAGTCAGTGATACATTTTAGTACCTCAATAGTATGATCAAAGACTGTCTGATAGAGAAATTTTATCTGAGTGCAACGTGATTATACGAGACATTGGAATTCAGTGTTCTGACCGAGTTAAGCAAGGTACAAGCGACTCACTCCCTCCTCACTCTCTCCCTCTGGAATGGGTGGACCACTCATTGAAACCCTAATCCTGAAAACAGCAAGGAGTTTCTGAAGTAAAATCCCTGTCTCCCCTATATTTAATTGTTGATCATAAGCAGAGTTGCATTACTCAGGGAGAGAGCACTGTGTTATTTCTATATCCAAATCCAAAATCTTGGAGCAACTACTGTTGCTTTCAGTAGTACATTGAAGATGTGAACAGTACAGCCAGAGGTCCTTACTCATATGAAAATAATTAAATCTTCTAACATGAAAGATGCCAGAAATATTTCTTTCTGTTCTTTTGAACTGGTTTATTTAGTCAGATAGTTATGTTTTAGTTTTATAATTAACAGATATGTTGAAGTTTTTGTTGTCAGTTAGGGATCATAAGAAGTAATGTTATTCTTCACATATATAGTAAGTCTGACTGTTCCAAATCTGAATATACACGATCATGAAAAATGTTATTTAAATGTGCTAATTATTGATCAAAACTTCTTGAAATGGAATAAATCTCTTGAGATCACCTACTCTTGAAATCAACTTCATTGCTCAGGAGCATTCAGACAGAAGAGGTAGCCCAAAAAACAAGATGATCTTTTAGGTCTCTTCCCACTCAAAACTATGATTGATTCTATGATAGAGTCGGTTGTCTGGGACTGTGTCCAGCTGGGTTTTGGATATCTCCAGAGACAGAGATCTCTGAATATCTCTGAAGATCTGCCATTGGTCATGGATTGGATGTGGTTGATGGGCCCTACACTGCTCCTTACCTGTTGTGCTGTCTTGTCTTTGGATTTGTCTCAATGGTTTGCAGATGGGAAGGGGAAGGAAGGCTTGCAGTAGTTATAACTGAGCAAGAACTGAAGAACTGATGAAAATTAAGACCAAGCTGCTTTTAACCCTGCATAGTCTGTAGTACTCTACCATACATGGCATTATTGGGAATGATCCAGTTCTTAGAAACATGTGAAAAAAAAAAAAAAGGCCAAACGATTAAGAAAAGTCTTGAGGGGCAAAGAAAAGTAGGTAAAAGACAGAAAGTAGTCAAGGAGACCTCAGTACCTGTCAGTTCCAAAGGACTATAGGGTTTGAGGGGGGTAGATACATTTGTTCATTCTTTTGAAATATATTTCTTTTTTTGATACTCTAATTTAATTACTTAATGCAAAAAAGAAAAGGCCTTGTTAGCAAGGGGTAATTGACCATCCTTAATCTTTCCTGAAAGGACTGCATGCATCCAGATTGCCCCAGGCACAGGAACGGGTGCTGATACAAAGGGCAGTACATCTTAAGTGACACAAAGCAGAAAGAGTTCTGACAGAGAAAAGAACTTAAGCATGCAGACTACTTAAAATCTATTAAAATCAGTGGGAATCAAAAATGTGACTAATTTTTGTTGTGGTTAAATACATGCTATGCACTGAGGTGGTGCAACCAGGCAGTGAACTCTGAAACATGAGGGATCCTACAAAAAAGAGTGGTCCACTCACAGGGGATTTCTCTCTTTACTAAATCAGTGTCTTTTGTAAACGGGAGATTGCAGTATTTCCCGCTTTCTGTCCCTTGTCTGAAATGAAGGTTTCTCAAGACAGCAGTACTTCTCAAGCACTTAATCTCTACATAAAAACAAACAAAATGGGAGTTGTTTCTGTGTGAGGATTCTCAATGCTTAAATGAAATATAATTCCAAGCAGACACTGACAAAAAAAACCTTCCTGTACCTCTAACAGACCAACATTTTATTCTCTTACTGAACTTTTTATAGTCTTTAAGTTATTGTGCTCTTTGATTTTTAGTGTACGGAGAATTTAGAACATAAAAGTGATCTTCACCTTTGTTTTCACACAGCTTTAATAATAAGCACTAAACTGCAGATCTGGTGTGAATGGGAATCAATTCTTATATCCTCACAGTAGTGACTATAAAATATGGAACATAAAATCACACAGCTAGATACTGAGTAATTACAAATAATTCATCTTCATCTCCAACCTTCACAACAAAAGTATTAGTTTAGGCTTAAGGAGCTTAGGTAGAGCAGTAGCTGAGAGATAGTTGAGCCCTTTCTGTCTTTCTAGGTCATGTTTCCATCAATGTAAAAGAGTGAGCTGTTTCTGATGGCATAGATACAACACACTTCCATTGTTAATAGTCCAAGTATATTCCCAACAAATAAAATATAGAGACAACATTTTAAATTATTTACCAATAACTGACTGAATTTAGAAGCTTTCTCCAGGTTTTTTTGAATACTACCCAGCAAGAATAAATGCAAAGGCACATCCTCAAACAGAAAGCAAGGACAGACTGAAATATCATACTAATCTACCTCAGGCAAAAGCCTGCCTGGACAGATTTTTTTTTTTCCTGTATGCCTTCAGGTTTTGCTGCATTACTGGTGGAAATTAGTTCCAGAGGGAAGAGTCTTCTCTTGAGAATTTGTCATCATCTGCTCCTCAACAACACAGAAGGAAAGAAGCATTTCCCTAGAAAATGGGGACCTCAAGCATCTTAGAGAGTAGCACGAGTTTATTGGCTTGTAGTTTGCAGGGAACTCCCTCGAGCTCTAATAACAGTTTGTGCTATCCATACCTAATTCCTCCTTTGCAAGCATTGTGGGAGAAACTGTCCTGAGCAACATGCTCCCAGTTGTTCTTTATTCCCAAAATCTTACTCCAGATACCAGAATTACCAAAACAAACAGCTAAGAAACTTACAATACTTCAACAGCTGAGAAATCTGAATTTGAAGACTAGATATTAGGTTCAGACAAGATGCATATTGCCACAAAGCAAAAAAGTAACTAATTTCTGTAAAACAAAAATATTTTTCGTTTCCAACTGTGTGTAAGTCTTAATAATTGATATTGTAAATAGCACCCCTTTGACATAGTCCTTGATCAAATGAAGACTCAGGAAGCTGGGTTATTTTCTTAAAGACAAACATAAGTGGAAGTTGTCATTTTGTATGTGCACCTGCCTGACACATATATGTTTAAGCAGAATTCCATACTTCTTCCTTCTGTTTTTTAATGGAAAATTTCATTATAAGAACATGTTCCAAATGCTCATTTTATATAATATACAAGTTATGCTGTGATGTAATTTTAATTAATAGTTTTCCCAAAAGAGAAGACCATAATCAATTAGGGCTATATAAAAAAGCATTTTAAAGCAAAGGCAATCAAGAAAACATTTGAGAAAATCCACTCCTTTTCAGTGAATGGTGTATTGATTTTACAGCTTCACATGCATATTGTGTCACTTAGAGAAAATGTCTCTTCCAAATGCCTGCCTGTTCTTTGTGAACATGCATCTGAAAACCTAAATAGTTTGCCAAGGTCTAGTCTAATTTATTTACATTACAGATTGTCAACAGCAGTAGGTGGCAATCACCATGGGACCAAAAAAAGGCACTTTGAGAGCAAATATAAAATAAAGAGTGAAGATGGTGTTTGCATACAAGATTAAAATGGGTTGTGAATAAACTGGACTAAAACCCAATACCTGTGATTTATTTTGACTTCTACTAGGCTATTATGAGAGTGAAACACTATTTTCAGTCATAAGGTTTTACTAGCTAACCTATTTAGGAAGGCTATAGAATTTTAGGAGAGAATGGTGCTTTTTAAAGATAGTGCAAACTCTGTGCTCTGTTTGCTTAGGGAATGAATGATTTGATATTCTAAGTGATGGACACAGAAAGTTCTACAATGGCAAGTAACACTGGTGTGAAGCTGTCAAGGTGCAGGTGCAATTCTACTGTGACATCAAGGACCGTCTGGATGATGTCTTTTGTCATATAGTCTAGTTTTGCATAGCCCTGTGGGAAGCAAGGAGTTGGACTTGAACCCTTCTGACCCTTCCTTTGGTCCCTTCCAAGTCGAGGTGTTCAGTGGCTCATGCTTAGGGCAACTGAGACAGACTGAAGATGGGGATGACAGGGCACAACCAGTGGAACTCTTGCGTTTGGCTGAGTATCAGATTTCACAGCAGCACCAATTACTGAGACCAGATATTTCTCCACGCTGCATGGGGTCAAACCCAGGACTTTTGAATATTCTTATATCAATAAAAATAACCACAGACCCCATTTGATGGAGATAAGCACTTAAAATGGAAGAAGACATGCTACAAATGTCTGCTGTAGCTAAAGGGGGCTTAGGGTACCTAGAGGGGGCTTACCAGATGGCTGGAGTGGGACTTTTCACAAGGGCACACAGTGATAGGACAATGGGGAATGACCTTAAACTGAAGGAAGTTAAATTTAGATTAGTTTTCAGGAAGAAATCCTTTACTACGAGGATGGTGATGCCCCATCTTTAGAAGTGCTGCTGAGGCCAGGCTGGATGAGGCTCTAACAACCTAATGAAGACGTCCCTGCCCATGACAGGGAGTTGGAACTAGACGATCTTTAAGGTCCCTTCAAACCCAAACCATTCTAAGATTCTATGATAATTGGGATTGGATATATGAAAGTGGGGCATAACCTATGTGCCAGTTAAAGATTCAGGCATCTAAGATGTCAGCTATGCCAAAATGGTCTATTTTTCTCTTGTTCAGACTCATAATTTCCTTTCTGGATGTAAGGTAAGGAGTTACCCTAACCTTTCAGTGCTGGTAGATATTTTTCTGAGGACATTTTAAGTCAGTTAAAGTTGAGGAGCGGAGCAAGGTAGATGAGGTGCTCCGAAGAAAAACTCCTCAGTACCACAGCTGGTGGATAAAAGAAAAATGAGCATAATTGACTCTTTTTCTGCATATCAAATCAGCACTATGCTGTGAAGATAGGTGTCTATCCTATTCTGTGTGTTAAAAAGTCAAAAAACATCATGTGAGCTCTTCTGGTTCTCACTGTAAGGGACAGAGTTGCAGGCTTAAAGCAAGGGTTAGCTTAGAGCCGTGCTAAAGAGTTATTTCATTGGGAAATGGAGGGTTGGGGCTTTTTGCAGAACATGCAATTTTGAAACCATACCACTCAACTTTCATGGTCCTTTTCTTCTGTCTTTTAGCCTCACAATATAGGCTTTATACTCTTCTCACTTTTTATCTGCTTTAAAGAAAAATGTAACTGCAGTCTTTGGCGGACTCATTCCTGAGTTATACTCTGGAGTAATGAAGTGAATGACAACCCAATATGAAACATATGATTGTGCAGAGTGAATTCCATATTGGCCTTCACCCTACATAATTGCCTTGAAGTCAATCTAAGCCATGTAAGCTATTGCAGAATTTTTTACATGGAAGAAAAAAAAGAAAATGAAAGAGCCCATGTCTAGCGTTATGTTTTATCCCAAGCCAAATGCGTCGACAGCTTGCATTTGCCAGCCTTCTCAGAAAGAGCCTAAAGGGACCTGTTTGCCAACATTTGATTCCCTGGCAGAAAGCTTTTTGCATTTCCATTAATTAGCCAGCTCAGGGTGTTTGCTGTTTCTCTAGCCAAGGGCAGACTCTATGGACAGAGATCAGAAAAAAGCCACTGACTATGGAAATCCATCGAAGAATTCCATCTTCATCGCTTGGAGGATTGGAACAGATGCACTGAAGAGAGGAGTCCAGGAACACAGATTTTTATGTATGGTTTTGTCAGAGCTTAACAATCCTATAGTGGCATTTGTTGGACTTGCCAAGCAGAAGGCAATGGTTTCATCTGTACCAGGCACTCAGGCAGAGCAGCTTGTTAGACACCATAAACAAATATGCTACAATGAAAGCATTCTTTAATTTGTTAGAAGCAGGGCTGATTTTGTGTCAGAAAAGTCTGAAATATCAGTGCTGGTTTAATGGAGCTATAGATGCCTAAGCACATGTATTTGAAGATGCAGACATCTCCTCACACACAACCAGAGCTGAAGTGCTGAACCAGCACTCAATAGTACTTTGCTGTTCCTGACGTGGAAATGGAAATGTCCTGCCAAATAAGCTGTAGTAAAAATATTAATTTATTTAAGAAAAAAAAATGCAATTTTGATTTTTGTTTATCAGGAATTAATTCTCTCTAGGACGTTAACTATCTCAGTACATTGAAACGTAGAAAGCAATATGTCTGGAATAATAATTCTCAGATATTTTTTGCTAAACTGCCAAAATTCCTGTCAAGTTTCTTCCAAGGTTCAGACACTTAAAAATTGCCAAATCAAGCAAATCCATTAAATCCACTAAATTTCTCCACAAATCAGGAAAGATCGTTGAATTGCAGGAAAGGAGTAGGTTGCTTTCTACACTGTGAAAGTACACCTGCTAACATTAATGATATGCCTGTGCTATCAGGTTTTCAATGACTGTTACCTGAACAGCCATGTTCCCTTCAGAGGAATAAATAGAGCAAAAAAGCACATCTTGAAAGATTCAGGATCTCTTAAAAATAATTGGATTGAAATGGTACTTTCTAAAAGATGCATTTAAAACAATCATAAAGAGAGAAAATTTATTCTGGTCCAGGTCTTCCCAGCTGTCCCATGAGAAAAGGGTGTGCTTAGTATTCTGTATTTCTAGTTCCAAAGGAGAAAAAGATCTTCTTTGTAACGAAACCTACTTTCCTCTGCATGCACACTTTCAAATACCTGCCATTTTTTTCCAGTAATCAGATATTCAATCAAAAGCTGCTTTTCAACACATCGAAAGAGGAGTAGATCATTGCTTGGTGCAAATTGTTTTGATTTGATGCAAACTTTGCATCCAAAGTGTTGCAATCTTGATGCCAATTGTTCCAATAATTATCATACTCCCATGAATTTACTGCAGCTGAGGACTAGTTTATTGTAATTTTCTTCTTCTTTTTTTTTCCTCCCAAGAAATTTTACAGTCAAGAGTGAACTTCAAACCACAACAAAAAAATCACATAACTTTGTGAGAACAGCAATTTTCTGAACAAAAAAGACTATTTCAAATAGGAGGAGTTTACATTATTTCTCATTACTGTGCACCTGTCTGAGAGATAGAGGTGAAAAGCAATATCCAGAAGCATATGCCGTAACAGGTCAATGGACCAACTAGTAGTTTGACTTTGATAGTGACCTGTAAAAGTGCTTCAAAAGGAGATCTAAGACCTACGTGACACATTTAGCAAATATCATGTGTATAAATGGAAATCTTCATCATATTGCTGATTGAAAAGTATGTTTTTGATGTGAAACAGATGCATGAAATCAATGCAGAACAACTAGCAACCATCCAACACCCATTCAAGATAAAGCACTAAAATTAATTGTCTTTGATTTAGATGTAATTTGTATCAATCAATAAAAAAAAATTAATTTCAAAGCTTTAATTCCTACAAAAACAGTGAGTAAAAGATAAAATTTTATTAAACTATAATGGTCACTTCACCGTAAGTGTTCTTTGTCTTTCTACACCTAATTTTCCTTCCCTTTATATGTGCTGTATCAGCAACACCCTCCTTTGATGACTACCAAAGTCCAGCCCCTCCAGTCCAGCTGAAGCTGCAGAAACCTTTATCAAGTTCAGGGACAATGGCCTGAGAGAAATCACCGAGCCTTTTGATCTTTTTAATTTTTCTTCTTTTTTATTAAGATTTAACTGAGCTTTGTTTCAGAGTAGTGGACTGTGAAACTAGGATAGGGAGATTAGACTTTGCCGGGAAAAATATATGTATGAAATATTACCAAGACAAGGTTGTGTGGATAGTTTGTGATGTGTGAAATGAAATCCCTACTCAATGTGCCTAGGCAATGCAATTAGTGCTGTCCTGGTCAGGGAGTTCATGTTTGAAATGAAAAGATTTGTCCTGAAATGGAAGTAGCACCCTAAAATATTAGAAAATTAAAAAAAAACCCAAATCATTAAGACACACACTCTGATTTATCATTTTTATGCATCTATGCTGAGTTAAAGTGAAGAGTCATTTTCAAGAAATTTTTGTGGCTTAGTTCTGAATACCCAGTAAATTCTTGAGGAGAATGTTAAATGCAGAAAATAATGAACTTGGTCTGGGATTCAGTCACTTTGCAGAGATGGGAAAACTCAAAGTGACTAGGAGGTTCCCATTCAACTCTTCTAGTACAATATACCATCTTAAAAGAGAAAAAAATACCACAATAGAGGAATTTTTAATGAAAAAACCCCAAACAAACAACAACACCAGAAAGTAGTGAAAATCTACCTCACACCAAACAAACCAAAGAAACAACCTTGAACTTTCTCCCAGACAAAGCAAAACACACAGTATTGAAATTACTTTATCCTAGAGAGAGAAAAAATATCGACAATATGTTTTCCCTGCTGAAAATATGAACTTTGTTTCTTCCCTTCCAACAATGAAATGAAATCTTGTTTTCTTGTTTTATTCCAATTTATAACAAAGGAAAATTCTTTCAAAAATGGCACCGATGGAAAACGAATTTGTATCTTTCAGCCAAGCACTGCCTTCAGAAACTATAGAAGCAACTCACTGAGGCTGAAGTGGACAGGTTGATTTAGCAGTTAGTCTTTCTCATAACCTTAATATTATTTAGGATAGAGCTACATATTCCTGGCTTCAGGGTTTGAGTGGTTCATTAAGTTTTGTTCTGACCCTGTGCACAGACATGAAACCCATATTTACATTATGTCCTTGCTGTAAATACAGTTTAAAAAGAGATAAAAATATTAAAAGCTTCTAATAATTTAAACCTGTGTCAGAAATGTGCCTGAATCAATTTTCAGATAAAAACAGTACGAAGACTGCACATGGTAGTAAAACCCATGGACTCAGGAAGGTTCCTAGGCACTGGAGTGTGTTGCTCGGTCATTAAGCTGTTAATATATTCTTTGGCATGAATTCTGCTAGCCTTTCTTTACAGCTTCCAGATAGAGTTTGGCTGTCAAAATATTCTAAAGGTGGCTCCCAATAGTTAGTTTCTACACAGCCTCCTTGTATCTAAAGCCAAGTCACAGTACTTAGCCTCAGTGTCAGGAAACGTTTCTGAGCATGTTCAGTTTACTAGAAGCCAAAATATCCTGGCTTTTGGCTGTCCAGATGTGTGTGCTCCCTGATGTTCTCCCTGTTCATAAGGGTAGGCAGAAAACACAAGGTTACTAAGATTATTTCTGACTGTAAACAGATTAGAAGATATGATAAAAATAAAATTAAAAATTCTTTAAACACTGAAGTCATGATTGAATCAGGGTCCCCAAAAGCTGAATCTCAAGCCATTACAAGGCAATCCCTTGATTTGGTCCCTATGGACGTCTGGGGGGACGCAGTCAGAGAAATATCCGTAACCAAAAAAGTAAATCAGAAATCCAGGTTGGAACCAGTCTGGAAAGGAACTATGTATTCCATGTTCATCAGAACATCCTGAAATAAGAGCTGGAATGAATATTTTCATTTATAGGGTTAAGGTTAGATGAGAGAACACGTGCTTCAGTCAGAATAAAGGGTAATTTTTTGTACCATGTAAATGATGCATTTCTGTGCCTACATGTTTGTGCTGTTCTCAGTGACGCAAAATGAAGAAAAAAAAAAACAAACCAGGAAACCATAATATAGGTTCTTATAAAGTTAATTTGAATTCTCTTTGCTTTAAAACTTTTAAATACAACATCATTCTACCTTTCTTTCTTTTGCAGGGTCTTCTCAGACACTAAAAATATAAGTTATGTAAAAAAAAACATGTTTACTGTACATTGCCTAGCTCAAGAGATCTCTGATTCTTATTAAAATGTACAAGTGCATTATTAATAATAATAATTCCAATTTATTACAAGTTTAAAGAGCAATGTTATCTTGAAATTAATACAACTGCTCTGTCTGTTTGGAGTCTTTGAGACTGTAACTAGGTTTCAGGGATGGTGTTGAATCTAATACAAACTGTTCTCCATCTTGACTGGATTTCTGAGATGCTATCAAAATATTTATTATCAGGAAGTAGAAATTAGGAATATCTTTTAGATTTAATGAAGTTGGAAAGACACAGCATGAGATAAAAAAAGTCATGGGCAAGTGTCTGGAAAAATTAATTGAATTACAGAATGGTTTAGGTAGGGAGAGACTTTGAAAGACCATCTCATTTCAACCCCCCTGCCGTGTGCAGGTGCACCTTCCACTACAGTGTGTTGTTAAGAGCGACATCCAGCCTGGAGCACACTTCCAGGAGTGGGTCATCCAAAACTTCTCTGGGCAGCTTGTGCCAGTGTATCACCACCCACACAGAAAAATTTACAAGGAGGTTGTAAATCGCTGGTTGACAATAGATTACAAATCCTAATCTGATACAGGTTCCTACTGTGGCATATTTACAAAGTAGCTGAACAGATCTTTTTTCAATAACGATTTGCAAACTTATGACCTTTGCCTTCTTTCCATTCCCATTTCCCTTAAATCATCACTCTAAATTTTCACACTAAATTTATCAAAGTGCCTCTCAGCAATCTGACAGGTTATAGCTACATATTGAATAGAAAAAACATTGATTTGAAGGGAAAAATAATTTCTTAGAAGTTCTACTCCACAAGAATTTTGTGTCTGCCAAGAGTTTAAAAATATGTATTATAATATATATTATGCAAAGAATAAAAGATTCTAGCAAAAGTTTGTTTTTGGTATCTTAATTATGTTTTTTGTTCTTTGCAAACAAAGATTTTGAACATGTAAGCTAGAGCTAGCTGAAATGCGTTTTGATTCAAACCATATTCAACAGAATTGAATGCTAAATAAAAATTTGTTTGCTCTTTTATTTTTTCGAAATGTTATCAGCCTTTCTTTAGAAAAAAAAATCACTCCAAAAGAGCTAAGAGTTGAAAAATGTTGATTTTTCAAGACCTGAAGGGGTTTTGATTGCCTCTACTGTATCTCAGGGACATCACCCTTCAGGCCATCAGTCTTGTAGGATCATTACCTGCAAAATGTCTACCAGTCCTATAACTAGCAAGAAATGTAATTGATGTTCTCACTGCCTCTTGCTCTTTTCCATACCTTTTCTCTCCTGTAGCCTCTGCTGTAGGCTTTCACCTCCTTGAGTCTCATGGGAAAGCCTGGTTGGGTATATGCCAACCCCCATATAAAGCAAACATTAACTTCAAAAGTTAAGATCCCTGTAAGGACACCACATGTCACAGAATTATCATAGAATGGCTGGGGTTGGAGGGGACCTTAAAAGCCATCTAGTTCCATACTGTGGGCAGGGATGAAACTCACTAGTCTTTTCTGTATAGCTGACTGCTGAAACTGTCTGCAGCTCCCATCACCTGAGTAATGTATGGCAAATAGGCTTCAATGTTTTCACCAAATCAGAAATATTCTTCTTTTTAATGAATTTTGTCTGCAGTTGCAGAAATCACGATGAATTATACAAATAGCAACAGAAGCTTCCCAAGCTTAACTATTTGCGAGGAAATGTTAAGATTAATCTGTTTAATTTATTCTATTATGGGTTTAGAGCTACAAGAATACTGTATTGTAAACACTTCCTTATTATAAACCCCACGGAATTAATATTACTTGCCAAATTGATGTACTTTCAGTTTACCTCATGTATTCATGATAATGGTTTGAGTGTGAAAATAAGATTTGTGGAGACCTTTTTTCGTGATCCCCAGTTCTGAGTTTGGAGTCAAACTGTGGTAGCTCTGTTTCATAGTTAGTTTAACGAGTACAGAGTATTAGCAAGAGTTGTAGATGACTCCTGCAATTTTCATCCCTTTCATTTTAAGTAAAACTATCCTCATCATGTAAGTTGGATAAAACACTATTTGTTTTCTTTCAGGTAAATAGTTTGAATTTCCTGAAATGGGTACTAGAAGAGAGATGAAAAGAAACCGAACAAAAAAATCTGTAAACACAAGAATTACAAGTGAACCCCTGATGGGAAAATATGTCTTGTTTGTAACTTTTGAATTGCATATTTGCAAATGAAGCATTTGATGGCATCATGTCCATGACCAAATTAACAACGTGCCTTTGGTAATGTTCATGGTCCTGAAGGTAAACTCACAATCCAGTAAAAAAAAGCCCCTGGATCTGTCATAATCAGGGTGTGGGGGGGGCTGGACAGAAAAACTTTAATTTTTATTTTTTATAGGTCAATTTATAATATAGGCTTTCATATTATAAATTCCTGAGGTCATTGACAATCTGGGGCTGATTTTAACTCATGCTGAAGGTCTGACTTCTCAGAGCCACTTCCCTGGGCCTCGCTACTTTTAGTGTTTTAGCATTCAGACTGGTTTTTGGCTAGCTACCTCGTGTTTTCATCTTTGTTTATTAGCATTGCAAATGTGTTCATAGTACAAAGCTTACTATTCCTTACACTGTGTTTCATGAGTGCCTCTAAGATATCTATAATTATGTGAAAACAAACTTCTTCTAACAATTCTTGTTTCCAGAACACACAACATTTTTAGAAACAGAAGGTTCCAAAGGGACTAATGTTTTTTGAGTGATTTTTGCATTAAACATTTTACAGCATACCTTGTTTTGTGTTGCTGAAAGATAGGATTGTCTTCTAGTTTAAAACATATATTTTTAAGATGCATGAATACATAAGGGAAAAACATAGTTTTTTGCATAATTATCTGCTGGTTTAAGTTGTGTACAGGTCTAAGTTAAATACCATTGAAAGATTGTTTCCCATGGCATGTTGCCTGAAGTACATCTTATTTTGAATGCAGAATTAAATAAACATCTTGTTTGTTCCCCTGTAGTCTTTTAAGAAGCTGCCAGAGTTCCTAAAAAAAAGGAAAAAATCTTCACCTCTCTCTAAAGCTGTGAGTAATTACAGAGCAGCCAAAATAGCAGTAGAGCATTTATTGAAGTAAACATAAGTTAAAGCATTGTTATTGTAAATGGAAAATTATTTATTAAAAAGTCTGACTAAAATAAAGGTTCCTGATGCAAAAGTTTTATTTTATCTAAGAGTGAAAAAAAAAAAAACCAAACCAAAACCCCTAAATATCATTATGGATCCCATAAACAAAGAAAATGTAGCTGTAAGGAAAAAAATATGACACATTACACCTTCAAAAACAAAGTGATGATACTCATCTGATGATAAAAAACAAGTAGATGATTTGGACATACTCAGTGTTGTTGTCATGTTACCAGCCTACTTAGAGAAATATATAAAATTTATACATAAAAAAAAACCAAAAACATAAAAATACAATACATCAATTATATATGGGAATTTGGTTTGATAGATGATGCTTGCCTGCCTAGTCAGGGGCTATTTTAAGGTCTCTTAAAACTGGAGCATTGGATCATTTTCTAAGAAATTAGGTTAGAAATACCAAGTCTCTGTCTTCCTCATGTATCCTGCTCTTATCAGCAAAACCTTGATTAAAGTTTTTGTGTGTTTTAAAATTATTCAGGAAAATGGAGCAACTTATATTTTTGAGAGCTGATCCAAAATCCAGTGAAGCCTCTAAAAAGATTTGAGTGATCTTTGGATGAGGCAATAGATGTTAGCATGGTTGGTTCAGTGACTCATCCAGTCTATCTAATGCTTCTGACTAATCTTACTTGGCTTACTGTCTGTTTTGCTTTCCAATGGTTGGACTTTGCATAATTACAGCTAAAGGTAATCATAATGACAAATCATGACATTTCTTGAATGTCTTGAACTGAGCTTTGTAATTTAGCAAAAAATAAAGAAGAAACATAAGATCCAGCTCATGTACTGTATGGTTCCCAGAGGAGCAACAAGGAGGAACAGAATAAGATTATTTTCCTAATTCCACTGCTCACACTAAGCAGACCTTACAATTGTGGCCACTGCAGTCAGAATGAGGAGTTTTATTTGTTTTGTGTTTTTTTTCCTCTGTGTAGACACTAAAGGACCTGCTGTCCTTCTATTTTTCAACAGTTTGGTTTTAAGATGTCCTTCATAGAATAACAGAAGGAATGGGAGAGAAAGGCATTTCTGGAAACCTAGTATGGTCTCTGGAAAGGCATCTCTGGAAACCTAGCAAGGTTGTTTAGGGCTATTCCAATGCCAGCCTCCACATCCTCCCTGGGCAACCTTTACCAGTGTTGAACATCTTCACCAAGGTGTAAAAAACAGGACTTTTTATCACATTTAACTGGAAATTTTGGTATTACGAATTGTACCCATCCTCTTTTGTCCACTCTCATGGCACTACTGAGAAATTTGTGGCTGCATCTTCTTTATTGCTTCCCATCAGTATCTCTTCACAGGTTTGTGTTCCTTCTGAGTGTTTTTTTTCTCCTGGTTTAACAACCCTAGGTCTCTCAGTCTCTCCATATATGAAAAATGCTTCAGTCTCTAACTTATCTTTGCTTCCCCCTGCTGTATTTCATCCCATATATCTACATTTGTCTTGTACAGGGGAGCTCAGAAAGGGATGCAGAACTCCAGGTGTGTCTTATCAGGACCTTTAGCAGAGGGGAAGAAACACCTCACTCCACCTGCTGTCACTTTTCTGCCTGATACACTCCAGGAAGTTGATGTCATTGCCACACACGGACGCTGACAGCTCATGTTCAGGTTCTTGTCCACCAGCACACTCAGGTCCATCTCTGTCAAGTTGCTTTGGAGCTGGTTGGTTCTCAGCTTGTGCTGGTTTAGGAGGCTCATCATCCTTGTGGCCAGGATTTAACATTTTCCCTTCAATGAACCTGAGGTTTGTGTCGGGCTAGTTTTTAATTGCCAGGTCCTTCTGACTGAGAGTGCAACCCTCTCGGGTATCAACCTCTTCTCCCAAATTTTTCCAATCAATTGTGGTCTTGTCAAGACAACTATTTAAGAAGATTCAAGTATTTTTGATGTTTTAGGATACATAAGTGCTCAGGAAAACATGTTATCTGGATTGCACGAATCATAAATTTTCAAGATCTGTCAATCAGGTTTAAGAAGCAAGACACATAACACTTTATCAATGCATATGCTGCTCTGATCACAATTCATACTGGTTTGAGGGTAAATACATCATTTCAGTGAGTTGACAGACTTCTTAATATGCACTTTTTAGGAACAAAAAATTCTGTAAGACAAATACCACTATAAACCTATCATTACGGATGTGCACTAATATATACGATACATTAACAAAAATCTGTCACTCGTATCCATCTATCTCTTTTTTCACTTTGCTTTTTAGGATGGCAAGTCATTAATTCTTTAATTCTGCTCCCTTCTGTGATCTTTACTCTGTGTCTTCTATTTTCACATGAATTCTACTTGAAAATGTTCTTATAACCCTACAATAATATATCTTCTTTTGAAAATTTGTTGCATTATGAAAAAGTGTGGAAATGTATAACAAGAAAGGTTGAGTGGGGTGGTAAGTAAAAAATTATTGTCAATATTGATGGCATTATCCACAATGCTTTTCCTCTGAAAATTTTTGATTATACTTGTTTGAAGAGTAGTCAAGATACAGAAGATCAAAACTTGGTCTTAGCTGCACTGATTTAAATGCAGGGTAACCGTACTGAATTTAAGTGTTCTTAATGAAATAGCTGAATCTTAATTTGGTTTCCAAGTACAAAAAATGTATTTCACTAGAAACCTGTTAGGGTTTTTTTCTTCATATGCCTTTGATTCATTTCTTCAAAGTATGCTTATTTATGCATTCTTTTATAAATGGAATCACAGCTCATTTTGTATTCCTCATTGGGATATCATTTAAGCATAAGTCAAGCTCTGCCATGTGTAGTCAGATGGTTTAATGGAAAAGATTACTTTAATACCAAAAGAACTGATTGAAACAAAGCCCTGGTGGATTCCTCAGTAAATATTTTTACAATATTACACATACCTTATAATGCTTTGTTAATAACTGTAGACATTGATGGGCTCTGGGACAGATTAGGTTCAGCAATCCAGGCTAAAAACTGTGGGCAAGATAAATTCCTGAGCCCGGATGTCTGTTTACACAGACCAGAGCCTTTATTCTCTTGTTCATTCATTGTCAGGATCTGGAATATCACTTCGTTTTTTTATTCCTTCCTGAACATGGGAATTTCTCTTTTCCAGGTGATGAACCTAATTCCAACCTCCTTGCTAGCACATTCAGAGATTGCAAAACGGCCCTAACAGTTTTGACTGTAGGGAAGACCAAAATTCATACTGGGGCATGTGACACAAGATAACTGGCAAGAACACAGCTACAGAGCAAGCTGGTAGAGGATGTGTGAGTACTTCAGTTGGTTTCAAAAATACTCTGACAACAGAGTACTGACAACAAAATCTGCAGATGGCCCAGAAGGAAATTATTGAGCAGGGTGATCCATGATGATTTCAGTGCTGGTGAACGCACTTTTCAGAACACATGGTCTATAGACATTTTGCTGGATTATTTCTCAAAATATACCCTTACTCTTCATGTTTCAAGGTTTGTTTTCAAATCTTCTATTATCTATTATGAGCAGAAATTACTATGGACAACCAAGAAAAGAAAATTACTATTTTAACCTAGAAGAAAAGACATACCCATTGGGGATGTTGTTCAACAGACAGCTGAATACTGGCCAGCATGCGCCCAGGTGGTCAAGAAGGTCAATCACATCGTGGCCTGTATCAGAAATAATGTGTCCAGCAGGACAGGGCAGTGACCACAGCCCTGCACTGGGCTTTGGTGAGGTTATATCTCAAGTTCTGTGTTCAGTTTTGGGCCCCTCACTACAAGAAAGACACTGAGGTGCTGGAGCGTTTCCAGAGAAGGGCAATGGAACTGAAGTGTCTGGAGCACAAGTCTGATGAGGAGCAGCTGAGGGACCTGGGACTGTGCCTGAAGAAAAGGAGGTTCAGGGGGCCCTTATCACTCTCTACAACCATCTGAAATGAACTCATCTACCTAAGTTTGTCTCTTCTCCCAGGCAACAGGCAATAGGACAAGAGGAAATGGCCTCAAGTCGCACCAGGGAAAGTTTAGTTTGGATTTTAGGGAAAATCTCTTCACTGAAGGGTTGTCAAGCACTGGAGCAGGCTGCCCACAGAAGTGGTAGATTCACTATCCCTGAAGGTATTTAAAAACACGAAGATGTGACACTTGGGGGCATGGTTAAGTGGTGGACTTGGCAGTGCTGGGGTAACAGCTGGACATGATGATCTTAGATTGCTTTTCCAACCTAAACAATTGTAATGATTCTGGGATTTAAGATATTGTAATGTTGTGAGGAATATGGTAAAAAATAGACTTCATCTTATTTTCAGTGACAAGGCTTAAAAACTACTTAATAACTACATTTGTTTTTTCCTTTTCTTCCTTTGGTTTGTTTGTGCAGCCTCACAACATCTCCCTTATCCTCAGAGTCTGAAGTGACTTCAAAATGATTCACACAAGTACCCTTGGAAGTTCCCAGTGCAGCAGAAGGCTCTAGAGCAGAGACCTTTGTTTCTCTATAAAGGAAGATAAATGAGGGTTCAATGACTGTGTGAAGGTAAGATGTAAAACCATGACCACCTTTACAACTGCCTGATGAGTTTTGGAAATCTTTGCATGAAAACAGATATAATGCATGCATGAAAGAAGAAAAACAGAAAATAAGAGCTACAGGATTTCTGTGCAAACTTTGTAGACACCTCAGAAAACACTGAAATCTTCATTTATATTTAGACCTCATAAATTCAAGAAGGAAGGGAGGCACATAGCTACCATGAAAATATGATTATTGCTGATAAGTTTGCATAAAGTCTCATGAAAACATTGTGTTCTAAAAAAATTTTAGGAGGAGAACAAATAATTTCCTTTCTAATGATATTTTTCTGGTGGTTATTTTTATGATGATACAAAATTATAGCTCACAGAGTCCCCTATCTTCTGCTCAAACAAAACTTTCACTTAGCTTATGAAAAACTGGGTCTACAAAATCTACTTGGTATGAATGAAAAAACTGTGAATGTACACATGTATGCATATTATAATTCTATGTTTAAGGACTACCTTAATGTTTTTTACTCAGTTAATAGAGGGGTAAAACTATAATACTGTAGATAAGTACGAAAATTTGGATTTCTTGTTTTTTATTGGTAATGTAATATGAAGGATTATCATGTTAATATAACAGTAATGCAAGAATTAGAACTGATATAAACCTAATAAACATGAATAATTTGAAAAAAAATTCTGTTCTCTCAGTTTTTAGCCACATTTAGTTGCAAAATTTTGAAAAGTTAAGGAACATATACAGACAACAGAGGGAAATAAATTAATAAATAAATAAAACTCTTTGAAGTTTCCTTCAAGGTTATATTTAATAAACCAGACAGTAAATAGGAATGTAGTTAACAGAGTTATGGTAATATTTTCCTATTTTTCCCTATTTTGTATCTTTATTGGATACATCCAATTTGATTTGGAACAAAAGTACTCATAGATTGCTTACTGAAGTCACCCTTTTACTTCATCTAATAAGTCCCATGTACATAACTGGTTAGATATTCATTTTGCTAAGTAGTAAGTGCTTAATTGGCTTTATCTAATCTAGGTGCAATCAGACACTCAACAGAGCAGAGGATTCTTTTAACCGAAATATCTCCTAAAGAAGAGATTGTCTGTGCTTCAGCAGCAGCCTCATTAGGGTTGCCCCGAGAAGATTTTCTAGTGTGAAAATGGACTAGCTGGGCTAGAAAATGAAAAAAAACATATTTTAAAATCTTTCTTATTAGAAAATTAGTTTCCCTGAGCTGAAAATTGCAGTCACAGCCAAATAAACAGTTACAGAAGTTGCAATCCTGTTTCCTATAA
The DNA here is from genome assembly GCA_013396875.1 of Vireo altiloquus. NCBI lineage: Eukaryota > Metazoa > Chordata > Aves > Passeriformes > Vireonidae > Vireo > Vireo altiloquus. The sequence goes on from VZRF01003300.1 coordinate 346,059, forward strand.
GCAGAGCAAGTCATTTAAAGTACCTCTGCATTCTGGTTTAACTTGAAGTTGGTTAGTGGCTTTGTCCCAGGAGAAATCTTTTTTTCTCTGGTATACACTTCTGTAGAAAAATTTCCTTATTCTAGTAGAACATTTTCCCATTTTACTATGGATGGTGGGGTTCTCTTAAGTTTTAACTGCTTAACACTTGTGCTGTAAAATTAAAACTGCCAGATAGAGTGATGTAGAGCTGTCTACTGATAGTACCAGAGGCTGCAGAATTGTCAGCTTGAGCAGGTCAGGGAACAAGGCTATTTCAGCCATATTAAACTGTTATAATTATCTTCACTATCCTCTTTTGATGCAAGAATCATCTTTATTGCATGTAGAATTGAAAAAAGATACGGAAAGGCAATGGACTGGAAAATGACATGATACTTGTGTTAAATTGCACCCCATTGAATTTAACATAGCAGGAACACAAAAAAATGGGCAGAAATTGGTTCTGGAGAAATGCATATTCCTTGTTCTGTGAGAAAAAGAAGTGAATTTGGATTTGACAATACTGTTCTAGGTTCAGTTGTGAACCTCACAAAGCCTTCAGCTGAGATAATCAACTTCTTTATAGTTCTCAAGCATGAAAGACCAGAATTTCTGAATGCAAACTTCCAGCCTTGATGATGCTTGACAAAGATAACTGGATCTACTTTTTTCCCTATCTCAGAAGGATGCCGTGTTAGTTCTGCCCATTTAGCCTGAATATTCAACCTCTTCAACATAAGAGAAGAGGGAATGAAATTTCAAAATCCTCAAGACTTCTGAGGTACTTAAAGTGTCCTGTGAAATACTTACTGCTACCTTACACAGGATTGTTCACTGTTTGTTAAGCTTTAAATACTGAACAATGAACACTACTCCTAGGGGAGTCCCTAGGATATTAAATATATAAAAATAAATAGACCTACTAATTTGTTTAAAAGTTGTTTATCTCACACTGTACAATCGTTCAGAGCTCCAAGACACTAGGAGAACCAATGGAGTGAGGGAAGCGAGAAATGCCCTTTCAAAACAAGAGCAGAAGTTTGTATATTTGTGAGTTCTGTTTTACTGTTGAATGGCAAGTCACTGAAAAAGAGTCTAAGACTAGGACACATATATGATGACGTTTTCACAGTATATTTCCCTAGTGATTTGAAATTACCTTTATCTTTCCGAGTTTTTGAGCTAGTGTTAGATTTCATTTGTTAGATCCAGAGAGATTCCTTTTCTTATGAATTTAATTGCTTTTTCAGAGTTTTTTCAACACTACGTACTGACACAGGTTGCTATGGCACTGAGTTCCATAGCTATATTATATATTTTGCTATGGCGTATCTGTTTATCTTGGCTACTGGGTAAAATTACCTAGATTTAGCTATTTTACACCCACATTTCTCTATTCATTATGATTTCACGACACTCTATCATGCTTATACTCCATGGGCTTATCCAGACTGGAAAAATGTGTCCGGTTTAGTCCCCTCTGACTCTTCACTGCTTACAAATGGAAGCTATTCAGTACTTGGGACTGGCTCAGTCCCCTTTAGCTCTATCTGAATTTACAAAGAGACACAAAGCATCTGCAATATCTGTTGCACAAATGACCTCAGTCAGGCACAAGCAACCAGGGAAATTTATTGCAATACAAAACAGAACTTTCTGAAACTGGCAGATGCATAAATACAGATAATAATGTATAAAAATTCACAAAACTATACACAGACTTAAGGATTGTCCAAGCAGATTACATAGGACTTTAAAATGCATCACATAGTTCCTAAGTTTTCTAAGACCAACTAGACCTTCTGATCTACTCTGCACTGCAAGCAGCTTACTCTTTTTCTTTGTACTGTCTTAAAACAATTATATTGGTTAGAATACAGAGACGCCTTAGCTTGAAAAACAAATCATCTCCCTGTGAGGATTCTTATTTAAACAAGGAAGAACGGAAGTAAAATTTTTTTTTTTTATTTTATGACCAACTTTAACTCTTAGAGGAAAATTTTGACTTTAACTCCTTGTCCATCTTGCAAGTTCGTGAAATAAAATTCAAGAGCAACAGGAATATGCTTTGAATCTATTGAAAAATAATGTATTTTTCCCTTTTCTGTACTGCTCCTAACGAGAACACTGAAGCATGGACACTCACTCACTTCTGAGCCATGTGGTGAGGCACTTTATGGGGGTACTTGAGCTGTCTCGAAGTTCACTGTGAGAAGTTACCACAGCTGATGTAGTCATGGGAAATATGCCATCTGGTGGAACTCAGAATGAAATCAGAACTCTTTACTAGATCTTCCCTTTGGGTGAAAATCAGAGACATAAAACTTGAAAAGGACTTACATATCATAACAGATTTAAATATGACAGGAGGATTTTTAAACATGATTATCATGACAGGATTTAAGGGCATATTATAGCCTAAACCAGATAGATATCAAGAGCTAAATAAGATGGGGTAGCTGAAATCTTTCTATTTAGGATTTTTAACTTGATTTGTAGATCTCTCATTGAATTTGTCTACCTTACTTGAGAAGACAAAGAAATGGCAGATGTGCCTGTGGATTTTTAAATCCACTTTGGAATGAGTCAAGCGTTTTAGAAATTGTTTAAACTGAATATGATCTTTAAAATAAAATCTGTAAAACAAAACATAGTCCTGCAGGTTTATTCTGAAGATTTAAGGAAAAAATATTCTGAAAATATTTAATGTATTCATGTTCCTATGTTAAAAACTAAACTTGTTGTTTCTACAATCATCTCTTAGTTTGAGACACAAATTAATCCTCTAGAAGATAATGAGTTTCTAAAACATGTATGGATTCACTTCTCGTACAGCCCAAACTATGAATGCTAGTTTCAATAAAACTGAAATTGTGCATTAAGACACTAATTTCACTTAACAATAATGGAATACTTGGAATGTTAATGTAGAGAGACTAAATAAACTCTGACCACTTCTGGAAACACTTCCTGCTGCCATTGCTATGTGGGCTTGTAGGCTTTGCACACAACACATTAATGATTCTATGATTCCAAGGCTCAGCAGAGTTATGATGAAATGAGTGCCCTTAGGAGAGTTTGTATCACCATGCATTAATTTTAGTTAATCTAGTGTGGCACTCTAGTCAAAGGACTTTCTCCGTACCACTCTTTTTCTTCTCATTTTTTATTTCTTTCATAGATTTGAAGAAAAAAATCTCTTCTTCTTCAGGGCAGAGACTATCTTTCATGTATGTCTTTTCAGGACAACACTGTTCACTCACAAACCAAGAGTCAGCAGTAGCATTAGACACTTTGCATTCAACTGAACTTTGAAATGGATCATAATCTTTGGCGAGGGAATTAGTTTGCCACACATAAATCTGCATCAGCAGATAATTCTTATCTTGAACAAGTGATGTAAGCCAATATCATTATCACATTTCAAAAAATAGGAGATAGCTGAAAGAAGGTAATTTAAAAACAAATAAACTGAACTTCAAAAGTGTAACAGCAGCTTGAAAGCGTAACTATGGGGCTCTACCGTCAATATTGCTTCTCTATATCTCAGCTGCTTGATAAACTGGCAAAAGTACTTTTAGCTACTTCTGTCATTTTAAATTTACAAATATTTTTCTTTCCTGGTGTACTTGGAATCTCTTAATTTGTGTTTCAAATATTTTTTTTTCAATTGGGATCCTAATTTAGCAAAATAATTAATTGTAGAAAAGATATGAAGCAGAAAATTTACTTTTAGCTTTGTTAATAAGACAAAAAAAAGCTTCTGTGAAGCTGTTTGTAAGAAGAACTGAGCGGGAAATATTTTCAAATGATGATCCATGTAGCCAGTTAGTCTGGGCTTGGAGTAAAACCCAAACCATTCAGGGCTGGCAGCAGACATACAGAAATAATTTTGATTTCAGTGGTGTGGACTCCCATGTTAGAGGTGTCAAATATGTGTTCAAATCCTTGCTTAAAAGAAAAGGAAGAAAAGGAAAAAAGAATAAAAAAGAAAAAAAAATGTTTCAATTTACTTTCATTTAAAGCAGAATTTCAGAGTTTCTGTAAAGCCTAAACTAATGTGACTCTAGGAAAATTGTAGTTAAATTAGTACATAGTCCAAGGCAAGTACTCTATTTTATATTTAATTACCATAAAACAATGTTGCCCATCAACAAAAACCCAAATATCTACCTCTGTATCTATATTTGAACTGAGACACGCAGAGTGGATGAACTCATGTCTCAAGAACTGGTTCTTAAAATGCATCAGGGCACAGAGAAGTCCCAGCCAAGCAGTGCTTGGAGAAAGAGCTGCATCCCCCAAGTGCAATGAGATGATCATTGTCTGTGCACATTTTCAACAGATATTTTGTGGTTACATCTTGCCTGGTTTTTCCTGAATATGTGATTCTGAACTGTAAACCATTTCATCCAAACATCTCATCCAAAGAAGTCAATATCTCATCCAAAGATAAAAAAGAAAAAAATTTAATAGATTAATCATGTTTTATATAAAGAGCAACAATGACAAAAAAATCAGTGAGAAAATTCTAAGTGGTTGACTTCATTCTGTGAGGAAATTATATGCACAAAACCCCACAAAAAAAGTAGAAAAAAGAATGCCACAGTCAATCTACAATGATTGTAGTATCCAGTGGCCAGTGAGAGATAATTTTGTACAAAATTGGTTTCTGACCTCTTTCTAATCCTCAAAGAAGAATGAAAAATAATTTGAAAAGAGAAGATTAAGACCAAATAATCATAACTTTGATACTAGATACAGTGAACTGAATAATTGTATTTGTAGATGTATCACATTTTACAACTTTTCCATGTCCCTCCCTGCTAGCTATCGTCCCTTATAGAAATACTAATTTTCACTTTTTTAGCAGGGTCAGTGTCATGAATGTGAGTGTTTCAAGCTGTAAGATGAAGCATTTGTAGAACACTGTCACACTGATAAGTGGGATTGTAGTGTTGGCAGTTGAAATTTTGTAGGCTATGGTAATCAAAGAAAACTAAGAGGTGCATAAGAATCTAAATATATTTTGCCTGTGTGGCCAAGCTGATATGAAAATGTGAAAGAGTTCGAGGTTGGTTGTTTTTGGTGGTTTGTGTTTTTTAATGTCCTGTGACAAGTAGCAGCAACTTAATCCAGAAACATGGGAAGTGGGTACAATTCAGCGGCAATATCCACAAAGAAAGAAGAAATGTCCTTAGCTGATAGATGTTCTGTGCTGGCTTGTGAAGCACAGCTGGTGCGTTTAAGTCTTTGGTTCGTTGGCTTGAAGAGCCAAACTCTCAGATTGCCCCAAGTTTGTCAGCCAGAGAGCTGAACCCATTGGGAATTCTCACTGCAGGCACACACAACACAATAGAGCTCAGGAATGAGCTGTGAGGTTCATTTTTCTAATGGAGCAAGTGGTCCTGCAGTGGGGACTCTCCAGTGGCTATCACCTGATGCCTTAGGCTTAAACTTTCATATTTTTCAAATCCTGTACTGCTAGTGTAACTCTGAAGTTTCCTGTAGCTTTTTAAGTGCTGGTCCCCCGTGCTAAGATAGACCAAAAAACACCTCTTCAGCTTGCTCTCCAAGGATACCCAGACTGTTCTAAGCCCAAGAACTGTAAACCATCACTTGGGGAGAGGGGGGGAAAGCTTGGAGAAATGCCATCATTGGCTGGGTTCTGCTTGGTGAATTTATGCTGGTATAAAAGAGTGAAGAACTCATGACCTGTCGCCCATTTTGGGATCCACTGAGGCAGGAGCCTCTGGAGCCCAGAGTGTACATCTGAAGGCCTTTCAAATAAATACCTCCTTTATTCCTTTATTCCTCTCTGGTCTCTGTTTCTAGGTAGCCATTTAAGGCATCACACCGAACTACATCAGCAAATGTAGACGTAGTTGAGTGAGAATAGTGATAACACTCATATACAACCTCACCTTGCTGTAATCCAGTTTGTGAAATTCTATTTAATTTATTTGTTTTCCTTCTTTCAATAATTTCAAAGTGCAGTGAAGACAGTTCAATTAAAAAATATTTACTTTTTGCAAAGCTTGCTGGCCCTTCTCTTTCATTATGGGCAGTGTAAAGTGTACTAAAATAATTAGAAAATTTTGGCAGATATTTCAGAAATATTTTGTACAGTTTTAGGTAAAGTCTGATTTGGAAAGCAACATTAAAATAAAGGGTTAGTAAAAATTAATGAAATGCTGAGTATACATGGTGTGCTGAAAGCTCTTTTATTTTTAAATTTCCAAACTGTTTTCTAACTTGTGTAAGTTTCCAAAAATAGTGACAACTCATTTTACATGAAGTGTGAACACCAAGTACTTCTCACAAGTTTTTGTGTAGACCTTCAGATAGTAACTCCAGACCAATGCATAGAATCAGTATACCTTACACCTCTGTGGAATAAAATAAAACTCTCTTCTGCCTTTTACAGAATGGAAAAGAAAGGAACTGGGGCTATTTGTCTAACACCACACACATTTTGCCAATGAGGCAATTTTTAATGTAGAGGTAAAGCTTTTGTTCTCTGACAGGGTAGCAGACACCTTAAAGTAAAGAAATTTTTAAAAAAGCATATAGGTATCAGGAAGAAAATGAAACAAGATAAATATGCAGTCTTTAAATAAAAATATTTAAGAAGAAGAAAAACCATTTAATAAGAAATAATAATAAGCTTTCTCATCAAGGCTACATCTCATACATGCAAAGATAAGCGAATAACTATAAAACTGTCATAAAATATGATAGCTGCAATCTGTCTTAGTTTCCTTACTCAGCATTAGAAGTCTTTGTTACAACTGAATACATTAGGAGCCAAATGAACTTGTATGAATTGGCATGACCTTATTGGTGTCAAAGCATGATGTTAGTGGCATCAAACAAAATTCAAGGGCAAGGACAACCTACTTAGTAAATTATGTGATTATCTCTCCCACATAGCATTATTACTAAATGGTTAGATGAGCAGTAAATTGAAAGCTAGTCCTTTTCATAATTTTGAAAATATAAAATATCTTTCTGGTGATTGTTAATCAACAAATGAGATATTTCTCAGTCAGATATAAACCAGTGACATGGCAGCCTCATATCACAGTCTTCTTCTTTACAACACACTTTTACAAGCATTGCGGTAATCAGCATTATTCTGATATTAATTTTGAATTTCTGATATTAATTTTGGTCAAACTCAAATAACTCATATGAAGAGCTATATGGCAGCACCTCTTTTAGTCCACCATAGAAACAAGAAGCACTATTGAGAAAAAAAAAAAAGAGAATAACAAAAGATATCTCTGCAATTTGAGTGCCAATATTACCAGTGACGTTCTTAAACACAAAGAATTTTTTAAAAAAATTAATTGAACCCCTCCACTAGATATTTTTCACAATAGAAAAAGTTTTTTTCTCTCTTAATCCATCATAATAATTATTATCATTACCCATGTACATTGTGGGGAGCACCCTGCTGATCGAGACAACATCAAACTCTATTACTTTCAGTACAGAGAAGTAGCAAGACAAGGATTTTTTTTTTTCTTTCCCCAGAGAGCTCACAATAAGAGTGAGAGAAGCTAAATCTATACCAATAAATTCAAAAGCACCAAGAAATATTCCCAGGCACTGGATTTCAATTGTTTATGCTGTGAAATTTTCAGAATGGTTTTAAGCATGTTTCTGGACAGGTCCAGCCAGCATTCTTCGAAATGAACCTGAAGTATATATAAGGAGGTAGTAAACAAGAGGCAAGTCCCAGTCTCTTTTTTGAATTCAGATACCTTTCACAGATCATTAACTCAACTTTCACAACACTGAGGAGCCATGCACAATCCAGCCTCTGCTCCCCTTGCAACATCTTCAGAGCGAGATGGGCCAAAAATGCCTCATTGGAGTCTCGAGCCCTCAGTTAGCTACACACACCCAAGAGAACAATTTCACTTTTTGCAGTTGAAGTCTGGGACAATAAAGTATCCTTTTTTTCTATGATTCTAAATTATTCACTTTCAAATTGATACCAAAATTCACAGTTTGTCCATGAAGTAGAAAATTCTAATTGTTACCATGTCCTTTCTTCTTCACATGGGCACAGCAGGAAAAAGGATGCATGGGCTCTACCAAAGTTATGTTTTGCAGGGGCCTGATAGTGCCTCAGAGAGCCAGACATCCACAGGCATCCTCTGGGATGCTCTGTTCAGGTCTCTGGATTTTACAATTAGAAGGATACTCATCTGGTATTTTCCATTTTTAAGATCCACCTTTGCAGATTTGCCTTCTCCCTGTTCATCTGATCAAGCTCATATTCCAACTTAGAAGTGTATTTTCCAAAGGCATTTCTGCACTGGCAGCACACTAGTATAGTAAAACATGAATATTTCTGCAACCTTATGATCCATTTCCTTGTGAATTGTCCTGTCAAATTCACTCATGCTCTAAAACTGAAGAAACTTTAAAAGTATTTTTTCTGAAAAAGGAAAAAGAGGAGAAACCTTGTAGCCTATATCTAAACATAGGTCAAAATACTTGACGGTGAAGAAGGTGACAAAGTTTGTTACACTTGTTATATTTTTGGTGGCTTTTTTTGTTTTCTCACTCAGCTTAGTACGGCATGCTCGCTTTGGGATTGCCTGCTTTACAGAACAAGCTTTCTCCCTTTCTATTTGATCACTCAAGCCAGTAATGGTTTTAACACTTGAAAAGTGGGTAATCTCTGTGGATGAGACAGGGACAAAAGGACACGTTCTGAAGTTGCTAACTTAAAAATCCAATTGCATGATTAATATAAAATAATGCCTATTTCTTAGCATTAGAGACACAAGAAGGGATTTAACTTTTTAAACTGTAATGAGATGGAATTTCATTCTCATCTGCCATTTCCTTGTTATAACAGTTAATAGAAGGAAAACCAATCTAATTAAACTTCAAGAAAGGCTAATCCAATAATGTTGTGAAGTGGATTTACCTTGACTCCATGTCAGAAATCTGCTCCCAGACTGCCCCTCTGAAATAAATCTGATGTTAACTTCTCTACAAATTCTCTTACTGGATTCATACAGGATCCCGACTGGAGGGTTCTGGTGATTGATCAATTATTATGGAGAAACATCTGTGACTTCAAGGACACATGGCTTTGAAGACTCTCCTGAGGACAAGGAATAACCCTTGAAGAGGTGCAAAAGTGGGTGGAATGGCACAGTCTTTCTAACTCTGAAAATTACAATGACTCTGTGACATTTACAGGCTCAGAACTACTATTTCTAGGCAGTCCTACACAAGACTCTATGTGGTCCTTGGGTTCCTCAAAATTGAGTTGCATCACTCTGTGACATCTGCCACTTTTTACACAAATAGTTTCGTTGTATCTGGGAAGAATTTCTGTACATGTAAAAGACTTTAAATTTTGAGAACTTAAAGTCCACTTATATGGATGTTTTGGAGTAGGTCCAGAGGAGGTTGTGAGGATGCTCAGAGAGCTGGAACACTTCTGCCATGGAGACAGGCTGAGTGAATTGGGGTTGCTCAGCCTGGAGAAGAGAAGGCTACAGGGGCCATTCTAGTACCTAAGGGAGATCCAAGAATGGGTGCCAAGTGACAGGACAAGGGGAAATGGCTTCAAATTGAAAGAGAGTAGATTTAGGTTACATATTAGGAATAAATTCTTGACTGTGAAGGCACTGGAACAATTTGCCCAGAGAAGGTGTGGAGGCTCCATCTTCGGAAGTGTTCAAGGCAGGGCTGGACAGGACCCTGAGCAACTTGGTCTAGTGGAAGGTGCCCTTGCCCATGGCAGAGGTTTGGAATGAGACCACCTTTAAGATCCCTTCCATTGCAAACCATTCTGTGATTCTGTGATTCTATATAAAATGAATATATGATCATTTTTGAAATTCAGTCTTTGCAAACTCAACATGGAAATAACGGGACTGGTTCTTCTTCCAGTATTAAAAATAATATGTTCCTCCTCTGACCCACTGTGAATGCCACAATACTCAAATGAGAAGAAATAACTAGCAGGCAGTGTTGGAAGCATCTGCGTAAGGGCAATGGTTTAACACTGGCAATTAGGTTTGGTGTTGGATGGTATGTTAAACCATGAGGAGAATGAGAAAAAAACAGCAGGTTCCCAATGATACGTTACAAAGATAGATAAGATGTTGATATAACAAATAAAATCTGTAAAGGAAAAGAGAGGGAAGAGAAAAGAGACAGAAAAGAGAGAGGAGTAAAATGAATTTGGAGAAAGTACTGAGTACTTATTCCAGTCACCATGCTACTCACAAAAACAGGGATTTATCTGGAACTGCGAAAGATACCTTGGAGGGAAGGAAACAGAATATGCTTCTTTGCCATTTACAGTATTAAAGGACATTGTATATATAGATATATATTTTTTTTTAGACAAAACTAAACGGGAGTTTTATATAAGATTAAGGTCTACAACTGGTGGCGTATTATCTAAAGGTCTTCATTCACAGTAAATTAGCGAAATAATTTAGGGTTGGATTAGATCACCTGATACAACAACTATGAAAACATTTTCTAAGTTATATGACATGGCTCATTTACATCCAGCACTTCTGTTTATGATACCAATAGTCAAAAATAGCTGCAAATCTGAAGCACTTAGATTCTGGAAGGGAGATTTTATAAAACTTTAAAATAAAATAAAATAAAAATTATAATGCTGGTAGGTACAGTATAGTTGAATTTATGAGAAAAATTAGCATACTATCACATGACACTGATTAAAAGTTAAATTTTATGCAAGATGGATGGCTTAAATCCTATGATAGAAGGATTAAATCTGCTTCACTAACACATTGCAAAATGCGACTGTTAATTTTGTGCAAGAAGAACTCATTACACAAGGTCACCCAATAATAGCACTCTTGTTCCACTGCTATTTAATATTCCTAGTCTTAATTTAGATTACAATATAAAGGTATTTCTGATTAGGTGATGGATAGTACAAAGAAACCCCAGTGGTATGTAAAATCACTTGGTTGATGTTCAATCAACCTGAATGCCGAGCTTAATGGTCACAGTTCAAGGAAACAGGATGATAAAGGTTTGTGTAAAGAAATACGGTAGGAAACAAAGGAAAACTGTGAGATTATGGCTTGCACCCAAAGTGTTCCACAGGAAAATGGGTGCAATCATGTCTGGAGCCAGCTTGAAGTACCAGTAGCTGTTGTGCCTAAAGGAGAGCTGAGCACCACATTGTGTGCAAATTACTCCCTTAGAAGAATCAAGCCCTAGCCTAGGGGGTCACAGAATGGTTTGGGTTGGAAGGGACCTTAAATATCATCTCGTTCCAATGCCCCTGCCATGGGCAGGGACATCTTCCACTAGAGCAGGTTGCCCAGGGCTTCATCCCTGGACTTCCAGGGATCACTTCTTGAGTTTTTATTTTTAAAACTAATAAATCATGTGTAAGTAGTATGTTTTCTATTTTTCATAAGAAAATGTAATATGAAATTTTTTTTATTCCTTCCTTTGTTGATTAGGTTGTAAGAAATATTTCTGTGGTGATTTTCAGATTATTCACAACTCCACACCAGATGGGGGATCTTCCACAGGATCTTCATACATAAAAGGATCTATTTGCAGCTTGGGATGTAAAAAGCAGATTCCATGGAGAGCTGCTAAGACTCGAAATCAGGAGATAGAGAGAATGGCAACACAGAGGTGAAGTAACAACATTTTTCTTTCCACTACTGAGCAGTACATAGAAATCTATATACATTGAAATTCCATACTGAAATATGTGTTCTGTATAGTTCTGATTACAACCTCCTCAGAAATGTTTAAAAGTTACAGTGTTTCAATACATTACCATTCACATTTTTGTGAATAAATTCCTTTACAAAAACTACTTCTCCAAAAGAAAAAAAGAAAAGAAAAATAAGCAAGATAGAAGAGATGAGGATGGGGGGATTTTCCTCTAAATTACTTATATTTGACTTCTTTTAAAAAGAGATTCTAAATTTCATATATCTGTGTAACAGATTTTTTTTCTACCTGGAGGCTTTAATGATGAGTTTAAGGATTTCTTTCATTGAAACAAAGTACCTCGTTTCCCTGAAACCTTTTCTTGAACTGACATCCCCTTATTCAATAATGCTTTTATAGCTGCACTAACATAAATATTTTTATCCAGCATGAGCAGCCCTGAAATCATTGAGTTTTAGGGTAATAGAGATTAATGATTTTTATTGACTTTTTTTGTGAATTCAAAACATATACTGTAAAGTTCTTGTTACCTATTTACTGAATTTATCTTTCATTGTACTGAAACACTTTTTAGCTCACGTGTACTGATGCTTGCACATTCTTAAAAGTGACAACAATCATAAGGCTGAAATACTGAAGACCATCAAAACACCAAAAGTGAAATACTAATATCTTCAAGCACTTAGAGTATAGAACATATCAAACAAGAAAGAGAAAATAAACCAGATGCATCTCTATGAACGAGACTTAAAACAGCACTGAAGCTTACAAACAGAAGAAAATTTGGGCACTGAAAGCAGATAAACTGTTTTTTACTGAAACTATATGTTTCAATGGAACAGATTGATTTGTAGAAAGCAGGATGCTGGGGTTATTTTAAGGCATGTATCAATTTTCAGAAAAGGTCTGTTGGGACATCCTTTAGGAAGTGGGAGAATGATCTTGCAAATCACAAGCAAATTTCAGCATTACTGTAGATGAATATTTTAACCATGTGCTTTCTGATGCCCTTTTTTAGTATGCAATTTGAGTGTCTTCCTTTGGGTTTACCATTCAACTGTTTTGCTTTGTGTTTCCAAGAACATTTCCTTATGTTACGTATTTTGAACATCAACAAGATAACTGCATGCCTGTACTCTGTAACTACATGTGGGATTGCCACCATTCAGACATGAATGTCTCAGGGCTCCAAACTCACCTATGAGAGCAAGCTTCTGATAATCATTTTCCTAGGGCAAGTTTTGTTTATCAGTCCTGAGAGGGGTTGTTAAACAATATTACACCTGATCTATCTCAGTCTGCTCTGTTCTGCTCTGCAGGCAAAAAATTATTTGCACAGAGATCATTACAAACTTTTGGGATACTGAGCAGACACAGATAAGGGATGTCCAAATAGATGTTCTTGCTATTAAAATGTGAATGACACCTGTAAAGAAAGGATGGAGCTCTTGGGGCTCTTGGGACTATCTCACACATTTGAAAACGGAAACCTGTGGCAACTCGCAGTACCACATCAAATCCCAGTTTCTTAAACAAATGCAAACAACATAGTCCACATGAAAATTTTTGAGTCAAGTGCCTTATGACTGGAGTTCATTTATTATCACTGTGAAAGTCTTCTAGAAGTCCCTGCACTAGTACCAATACTTTCAGGCTGACACCGGTATTGCTGAGTTGGAAAAATAGTGGAAAATATGAGTATCATCACAGGCCACTAATTAAGCATGTTCTTGGCTGCTTGGCAATTCTAAAGTTTCTGGCAAACTAAATGCCATCTTGTTTTAGTCTGTCCATTCTTTTTCTATTTTCAGGAGATATATAAATTCCTGACGTTCAGAACTTGCTCTGTAGCTGACTCCTTTTTCAACATGATAAGATACATGAAGGTGAAGAAGGACAGTCCAGGAAAACTTGCTTCACAGTTTTATAATTTCAAAGCTCAATAACTATTTGTAAAGGTATCTGGAATACTTTGACTAACCCTGAATATAGCTAAATGTGAGACTAGAAAGGATGTCAAATTGTTATCAGAATCCATATCTTAAAAGCACTTCTGTCCAGAGAAAATTTATTCCAAATATGAAATAAGAAACTCTAGTAATTTTTTCAGGTAAATTAGGACTTCCGAGGTTTCATAGCTGATGTCTGTGTTTTCTTGGGAAATCCCAGTACTTGTCTCTTCACTGAAACACCTTGACTGCTTCTCAAATAATTTGTAAAGATTTCTGTGGTAGAACACAAATTTACTGTTTTCTGTGAGCACCTTTCAGGAAGAGAAGTGCTTTCAAGAAGCCCAGTAGTTGATGATGATAATAAACCACAGCCAAATATTAGGATTACATCCATAAAACTGGTCATGACCTCATTACCAACTATGTGACAGGAACTAGAAGACTGCTGTCATCTCAGAAAAACACCTGCTTGCCTAGTAAAGCCAGTGTCGGTTTCACCAGACAAAAAGAAAGCCTTAACTCTGAAAAATCCTTGAAACACAGAGAAGCACTTATGCTGTGAAGAAGGTTTCTGACACCTGGAGTGTTCATTCTGAGACAACATAAGATGTGATTCTCTGAATGTTATGTGTCTGATTCCAAGATGTCAGATGTCAAAACTTATTTTCCTTGCAGCCTTGGCTTGAAATCCTCCCTCTCCAAGTGACAAACTTTTCACAGATTTATTTTACACTAGCCTAAAGAAAGACTAAGGATTGTGGTAGCAGAGCTTTAGTTTCACGAGAAAGCCAAGCAATTGTTTTAAACAGAAATACTTTGCCCCCAGTGAAAATATTTAAGGTTTGAACATTTGCTTTCTGCACAGTGGTTGGCACTATAAAAACTCCAGGAAAATGGAAGTTTGCTTTTCCTTTAAAACAGCAGGAAATATTTGACCAGGCAATTCTTTTTTTTTTTTTTTTTTTTTGTGCAGCTGTTTGTGATGTTTATAGTAAGCAATAGCAAGTATAAATGGATACATTATGACAAAGTTCATTTGTGCTCAAATGCTAAACTCACACAGATTTTGTAGAAATAATGATATAGTAACCTACGGGTGAGTAAAAGTACAAGTCCATTCCTACCAAATATAAGTCACAAAAAGCACAGGATCAGAGATCCTGCTCTCTGCCAGAATTTTAAATGAAGGCATGACAAAAAGGAGACACCATGGCATGAGTGTTGTCTTTTCAAGTCCTGCAATTCTATTCTTAATCAGATAATGAAAAAAAATGCAGGTTTAGTCTCTGCTCCTCGTATAATCGATGTCCATGTAGAGGGCTTCCAAGAGAACCACAAGCATTAGTAAAATAAAACCCAAGCTGTCTGTCCTCTTGTTGGTGGAATCTGACTGATTCCTCCCTTGAAACCCAAGTATTTATTTATCTCAAATAAAACTGACAGCATCAGACATCTGTGAACAATCCAACTATGTATAACTCCTCTGACCTTTTCTCGCAGTACCAACTGCCTTGGCAACTCTAGTCAAACCTCTGCAGACCCTTTACTCAGCCCTTGCACATGCTCTAAATCAATCAAATGCTGTAAGGGCAGTGCCAGCCTGTTTATTTCCTTCTCTGATGCTGTAGCTGCTTCTTTGGGTGCTTCATCCATCATTAACACACACATTGCAGAGAAGATTGGGTAGCTCTGAAGGTTATTAATGAGCCACTGAACTTTTTAGGTCAGACAGCACGACAGATTTTCAGAACAGATTAGGGATTTTGGCCATTCAGCTACAGATGACAAAAGGAGCTGTTCTCCAGATCATATATATTCCATGTACTTGGTACTGTAAATCCTCCCAAGGGTCCTAAAGTAGGTGAGGCAAGGCTAGCAGAAAGGACTTCTGCTTTCTTGTAGAATAATTAATAAGTTTAGGAGTAAGAGACAGGTCTTAGGAACCAGGTCTTCAGGGGCAGGTTCCACCAGTCATTTTGTAAAACACAAATGACTGTTTCTTACACTTTCCTATAATCTCTTTTCATACAGGTTTTCCCAGCACAGTCTACAGTTTGCTTACAGATTCTGAGATACAACTATGAAATAGGAACAATATGTGTTTTGGGGACACAACTCTGTACCACTTATTAAGAAGAAAATTAATTCTAACCCAGCTGCAAACAGTGCTGGCACATATCTAAACTAGATGTAACTTACTGGTGATAGTTTTGTGCCCCTGTCTTGGAGTAACTTTATGGTTTATCCTATATAGTCTGCTTTATGCCCAGAAAATTAATTTTATGCCTTTCTCTCTTTAAACTGACCCTGAGAGGGGAGAGGAGAAAAAAGCCAAACAGTTCTGTGCACCTTCTTGGCTTTTTCCAGCCAACTCTCAGCTCTGTTTTCTTCAGGAGAAGAGAGAGACAAAGTTTTTTTTCTAAGATTTTGAGTTTCTTCTTTTTGAGTTTCTAAGATTTTGAGTTTTTCCCTCTTCTGGACTTGCTCAGAACATCAGAACCTTACTGAGAAGAAAAAGCTTCCCACCAGCCCAAAAAGAGAACCCCTCCAGCGCTCTGGGAAAGAGAGAAACCACACCCAAAAAAACTCCAACCTTTTTTATTTTTTCCCAAGTTTCTCTCTCCACAATGAGACATTTTTTATTATTTAGCATTATTGCTCTTTTCCTCTGTGTTTAATTAAATAATTTTTTTTTCTCTTTTTCTCTTACTCCAAAAACATTTTCTTTTCCAAACTTAGTGCGGGGAGGGGTAACTACAACCTGCTTTCCATCAAAAGATATTCTCCTCTAAATTTGTCTGAAACCAAAACAGCCCCCAAAACATATAGTTTTGTGTATGGTTTCAGATTCAAAGAGGAGCCCGTCATTCATTTGTCCACAAAAATATAACCCTTTTATGGGTGCAGCAAAGGACTTGAATAACATGCTTATAGATCAAGGGTGGAGTGCACTCCAGGGGAAAATGAGAAAATCTGAATTAAACTCACTTGTAAAATATTTGTTTGAGAAAATGCCTAGCTATAAGTAAATATTTTTGTTAAAAGCTGTGGATAATACTTTTTACTGGATATAATTGGGTTTTATATTTCATTTTGAACAATGTTTAAGAGTAAAATGTTTTAGAAATATGAAAGAATTCAGCTTATACTTGATGAATCAGTGAATCCACATTCACATAAAAGAAAGTCATTATATATAATGTATGTGTGTAAATCCACATACTTATGTGCATTCTTATGCACATAAGTAAGCATGCGTGTCCTATACGATTCTATAGCGGTGTGCTTATGTGTGTGTTAGTAATATGGAAAATATTCTTCTGGCATACATGTATTCCTGGATGAGGATTCTGCCAATTTACCCATGACCTGGTCTATCTGGAGGTGACAACTCAGATGTTTCCATTTCATCGGGGCAGATCCAGATGTGTTCTGATTTAAAAATTTTCCCTTCCTTTCTCTATTCAATTGACTTCTACAGAAATATTGAAGAAATTTGGATGGGTTAACAAGGAACACATGTGCATGGAGGAAAATGTTATATAAATTTATATTAAAAATGTTATATAATGAGGTGGGTTTGCGTGGAGATTTATGATGACAGCAAAGATTGGGATAATGAATCCTTTCTCAACACATGTAAAAATAGAGAACAGAGAAAACCAGACATGAAGACATTCCAAGTCTTCTCCAAAAGTGGGGAAATTTTTTCCAGAACAGGAAACATTTCTCCTGCCCTGCTCCCACCCACCATGTGGTATATAATTTGTAATAAAACCCCAACTGTTCAGTTTCAGTACAGTAAACTTTCTCCACCCTTATTAATGCCATTATTCAAAGCCTGAACAGTGTAAGAAACTATTAATTATTTCAATGGTGCTTCTCTGGTGCTCATCACCATGGTATGTCTGTCCAATAAATATTAATGAATCATGGAACAGAATGGTTTGGATTGGAAGGGACTTTAAAGATCATCTAGTACTAATCTCTGATCAATCTTCCTAATGTCCTTAAGAGATAGTAAATGTACTGAAGAAAAAAATGAAAGTAAATAAAGCCTCTTCATTTTTAAGAGAATCTTTTGAAAAGATTTTTACTAATTTAAAAAATATAAATCACAAGCATCCACCCATTTCCTAAAAAAGCAGTGGCTCTTATAATGACACATGGCCATTAAACATTCACTGAAGGCCTCCGATTTATTCATCCACATTAGCCCTCTAAAATACAGAGGCATTTTTATGGTTTCTCCTGGTTTAGGAAGTTTTAAAGTGGCTAGTTCAAGGTGACCCAGAAAACCACTTTGTCACTATTACTAAAGTTTGCTTAACAGATCCCCTAAAAGAAGGAATATGGAGCAGTTTTGAGGAGATGGTGCATGAAATCATAAGTGAAGCATTACTTCCGATAATGGTACTGACCTTTTGTAAGTGCTGTGATAAAACCAAGCAAGGTCTGGAACATGTCTATGAGAATCACAAGTCACCTTGAGAATGCCTCTTCTAGATGTCCATTATTTATACTCTAATATATGTCCCCATACAGCACAAGCTGTCTCCCAAAAAGGATACAGAGAAGAGTACCACGAGTATGGAATGTGCTGATTTAGTATTATGACTATGCAATCTCCCTGTGAACAATTCCTCTGGATCCCCTAAGGATGTTTATCTTACTATGTTATTTCTACTTTGAGAAAATATGCTGAAAATATTAGTTTGAACAGCGTATAGAACATAAAAGCACAGAAATGCAGACTGTGGTCAGGGATATAGCTCTGGACCTGTGATATCATGCTGCTCCTCTTTTTTATACAAAAAAATGAGAGGTCTAATATGGGATTTTTATTTTTGTTTTGTTTTGTTCTGTTGGGGCTTGGTTCCTTTTTTCCCTCCCCCATAAAAATATCTTACTCCTGTAAGTCCTTACCCCTTCCTTACAAAACAGGAGAAATCTTTCCTTGAGAATTTCCTAGGCTTTTAAACTCAAGAGCACAGAAAGAGCAAGGAGACAAAGGCAATTTTTTGGTTGCACAAGTTGCACTCTTTATATTACCTCATTATTGCTTCTACAAAAGGGCTATTGGGTTGGGTTTTTTTTTGGCATTGACACTATAAAATGTTTTTTGAGTGGTTTAATGCAGTAGACATTAGAAGTCATTCCAAGCAGCATTTCTTATACATCCTATTCAATCAACACCACAGTTATTTTTCTCTGAAAGTCTACTGTACTCTACCAAAATTAAGCTTTTCATAGACTAGAAATGGAAGTTTCTTAGAAAATGTAAATGTCTGAAGGTAACCCTTTCTTCTCCCTCAGAGAAGACTGTACCTGAGTCAGACACCTACCTTCTCTACAGTAGCAAAAATATACACAATTAGAGCAGAAATCAAAAGTTAATATTCTCTGTTCGTCTCCTCTGTAGCATTTTCATTGTGGTAGGGTTGGGGTTTTGTGGTTTGGGCACTGTACAGAATACGTGCAACAGAAAAGGTGGTGACTCATCTGCCCTAAAATACCTGAATGAATGGTTGCTGCCTTCTGAAATAAAAAGTTATTTTTGCAACATGAATTCTGTGCAAGGGGTATTGAAACCTTAATCTGGATACACTGTGTGACAAGGACGTGGACTGTTAGAGACATGTCATTACATCCAGATGTATAAGTTCACACAAAATCTTTCAAAATATAGTTAATTTCTGATTTAATAAATATTTTGTGCGATTAAAAAATAATTATTTTTGTAATTCACAGAAAGCAGTAAAGTTTTTGTGTCAAGAGGAATCACATGCAAACCATTCAGAGCAGGTGTGGTTGGTAGGCCTGCTTGTGATTATTTGCTGAATTTGAGCTAGTCAAGGGACAGAATAAATCAAAATGAATTTAAAAAATTAGTCAGATGCATGAAATACGCTTGCTAAACTCATTGTTAGGTTTATTTTTCCTTTATTCATTTGCAAGGGAAATAACCTAAGAAGTACTATATCACTAAATAGGCTAGAAGTATTTATATTTAGAAATATAAATACAAACTGACAGTATCTCTTTAAAGGAAATGGGTTTGGAATCTGAGATTTTATGCCAGAATGCAAGTTTTGCTCTCTTCTTTAAAATTCAGTGTCAGCTTTTGCCTGCATGAGATTTAATTCGTATAGATCTAATTCCCTTTCTGAACTCTGCGAGTTAACTTTTTATTTGCGCGTGAGACTGGGCTATAGATTTCATTAATGAGGCCTGAGAACTTCTGTTATTCTTGAAAGGAAAATATTGGAATGAGCTTGGACATCAGAACGTGATATATAGGTGCTGTGTGCAAAATCATTGGCGCGTTTTTAACTTTGAAATTATTCTCTCCGTGCACTCAAGGAGCTACAAATTCAAGGGCTGACAGCCTAATATCAGTCTTGATAGCCTTCATTCTGCCACACTTTCTTGGGCAGGGTACTTAATGAAAGCGTATGAGATACCGTAATTGACATTCTGATCAATAAAGGTCGGAAAACTCGCGAACGACATTGGAGCTGGCTCCCAGGAGCTATTTAAATATCAGCAGAGGGGTACAGCCCACGATTGCCTTCGGCTGCTCTGCTGCACAATACGTCAGTGGGGGTACAGCAGGTCATCAACGCTCACACATTTTTATCTTCCACTTCTTAAAGCAGTAGTGGGCTTCTGGACAAAGAAAAGAGATCACACATGCTCTTTTATCAAAATAATATGCAGAGTAGTGTATATTTCATTAGTGTGATGAAATGGGGTTTATTCGTCATTAAGCATTGGGTTGCGACAGCCAAACTATAAAGAAAAATTATTAAAAGAAGGAAGCATTCTATCTGAAGAGATAATATTTTCTCCCTTCGTGTCCTGGATTCGGCTGGGATGGAGTTAAATTTCTGAGTAGATAAAACTGCTGTGGGGTTTGCATTTAGTATGAGAATAATGCTGATAACTCACTGATGTGTCAGTTGTGGCTGAGTAGCACTTACTCTAAGTCATTGACTAATTCACGTCCCATGCTCTGCCAGAGAGCAGGTGCAAATAAACCAGGAAGGAACACGGCTAGGATGGTTGACCCAAATTTCCTAAAGGGATATTTCATACCATAGAATGTCATTCCCAGTATAGAAACTGGGGAAATTTGGCCAGGACCCACTGTTCAGTGGTGGGGGATGAACTGGGAATTGGTCAGTGGATGACGAGCATGGCATTATGCATCACTTGTTTCTCTTCGGCCTAGCAATCTTTCTCCTTTTCATATTATTATTGTTGTTTTACTACTTATGTACAATTATTATCTTATTAGTAAGTTATTATTAATGTTACTAGTACACTACTACTACTACTACTTTGTTTCAATTATTAAACTCTCCTTTTCTCGAAAAGTTTTCCTTTTTTTCCGATTCTCTGTGAGTGAGCAAGCAACTGTCTGGTATATAATTGCCTGCTCACACAGAGCCAAGGCCTTTTCTGCTCCTCACTGACAGCGAGGGGGCTGGGGGTGCACAAGGAGTTAGGCGGGGACACAGCCAGGACAGCTGACCCTGACTGACCCAAAGGATATCCCAGACCACAGGGTGCCATGCTTAGCAGGTAAAGCTGGGGAAAGAAGGAAATGGGGGGCATTGTGAGTGATGGCATTTGTCTTCCCAGGTCACCACTACACAGGACGTAGCCCTGCTTTCCTGGGGACTTGGTTGCCCATAGGAAGAGGTGAACAAATTCCTTGTTTTGCTCTGTTTGCGTGCATGGCTTTTGCTTTTTGTACTAAACTTTCTTTCTCAAGCCATGGCTTTTCTCACTTTTACCCTCCCCGATTCTCTCCCCCATCCCACACGGGGAGGGTGAGCAAGAAGCTGAGTGGGGCTGAGTTGCTGGCTGTGTTAAACCATTACAGTAAATGCACCAAAATGTTTGTTGAACATGGGCTCTGACTGATTTTCTCAAGATCACACTGGGAATAAATACTCAGCAGGGAACCCAGAGAGAACAATAACTTAATTGCACCTGAAACAAGTGAGTAATGCTACATACTCTTGTCTGCTGTGGAACCTGCTGTTAAAAAACATGAATAGAGAGAAACCTTTTTTCTACAGCACATGGTTACCCAGCAGCTGTGTAATTTTCTGGACAGAGATTTTGTTCTCTTAGTCTGTAATTCCAACACTTTACAAGTGGACTTTTTTCCAGAACTATAAAGGGAAACTTAGTAAATACATCATATAATAAATGTAAAGTCCCAGGCTGCTTTTTAGCAGCAGGGCAGGTTGAGGGCACAAGTGTGATGAAATCTGTGTGCAGCAGAGAGGTGCTGGGATTTGCCCAGGTTCTGGTCTCTCTTCTGAGAGTTCATTGCCTGTCCTTGGCTGTTTGATTTCTGTACAAACTCACCCCCACCCCCTACCAAACACAAAAATAATCAAGGAAATAGTTGTTTCAGGGACAGTGAAGCCACAGAGGATGCAATAACAAACAAACAGATGGAAAATACACATAAGGGGATTTGATGAAACATACCAGTGTGCTTTGAAGCAGCATAAAGAGATGTGGGAACAGGGGAATATAGAGCCACAGCTAAAGACACACTGGGGATCCCTCCAAGTGATGCACTGGAGACAGCACAAGCTCTAAGGATTAAGTTAGTTGCAGAAAGGCAAATGAGGAAAGGAAAAAAAGAAAAAGAGAAAAGGAAATCAGAGCTACTTACTAGGCATAAATCAATGTCTCAAAAGGTCTGCTGGCCTTCCTGGATGGAGGAATCAAGAGCTTCCTTTCTCTCACATTATTACTGCAAAATGGCTGGTGTATCAACCTTTACAGGGCCACAAAGTCCCATTTTCTGAGTCTGCTGCCTGAGCTCTTAAATTCCAATAAATCAAGAAAATTGACATTTCTAAAAATACCTCTTTTACCTATCCTGAGATAATTACAGCCCAGGAGTATTTGAAACATGCATGAATCCCTGTGAAGCCCTTGGGGTATGATTCATCTCATAATAACCACCCCTTTTTCCTGGCTCATCCCAGCTAATCATTGAAAATCTCGCAGTTTCTCCACCTCCTTATACCTCACCCTTCTTCCCTTCCCTGTAAAGTTTATCTGTGAAACAGAAAGCTGATAAAAATAAATGGGAAGAATAGCTTAAAGATCCCCATTGTTCCATTTCTGGTAGAGGAGTTTCTGGGTCTTGTAGAGTTAGAGAAAGAAAATCCCCAAACACTCCTCTGGCTCCTTGTTCTCAGTCTCATAGCACTGAAACTCTTTAGCATGGCTGAGAGTAAATATAGAAAATGGCAACAAATGAAGTCTTGAAAAAAGGTAATGTGAAAGATGGAGAAAACTAGCTGGGGTTTCATTTTGTGGAGGAATGAGTGCTTACTCCAATGGGAAACTGTGGGAATAAAAACTCCTTAAACTAATTTGGTCTATACAGGGACCGAGTTTCTTCTGAAATTGAAGATTTCCTGAGAAGCAGATGGTATTTTTATTTCTTTTATCTGATGGACAACTATAACCTTCATTTTTGAGCACAGAGGAAAAATTCTAAAGTGGGGGCTGGTGTTTAAGGACAGTTTAAGGACAGACACAGCTAGAGTGTCTTATATCGCAGGGGCACCTACTAACGAGAGTAAAATTAATTACATGGATTTTTGCAGCTACCAGTTCCACTTGAAAAGTTAATGTATAAAAAGACAGGATATAACTTTTGACTACTGGCTGGGAACATAACTGGCCAGCAGCATCAGCAATCAGTTAATGTGTATTTCTCCAAATTCTTTCAGAGATTTGTTCAGTTTATGAAGCAGACTATAATACTACCTGCCATAAAGTGTCACTTGGGGTGTTACCTGATTCAGAAAAAGGAGTAAAAAGTGCATTTATACCACAAAAGTGCATAAAGATTTAAGGACAGCCAGCCTTATCTTTAAGATAGCAGAGAATCTCCTTGATATATATGTCCTGAACTAGAAATCTAAAGTTGTCAGCAGTGGTGGTTTGGTACTTGCCTCTGAACTAGCTGCCAGTGGTCACAACTGGAGGAATGTTACTGCATTAGACAAATCATTTATCTCATCCACAATGATGATAATTTTCCTAAGAAAAGTGAGTTTTGTACATTGTCATCAGTTCAGCTGGCTGCAAGAAGTTATTATTACTGTAGTATTAAAATATAGCTAATTAATTCCATCCACTGTCTTTAATATCACATATAATAATTAATTTAGTACCGCATAAAATTGTTACATTTCTGAATATTAATTCAAGAACTAACTTTTGTCTTCCCCCTCATTCTTATCCTCACCCACATGTTTATGAAGAAGTCTTGGCAAAGTGTTTTTCTAGGTTGTTAATTAAACCACTGTGTACAGAATATTATTCCTTAATCATAGTAAATTGTTAGTATGTTCTTTTCTAGCAGAGACACAAGAGTGACTTCAGTGCACACTTTCCTCTCTCATTTGCTCTAGGAATAGTTTTAAAAACCCACAGGAACCAGGAATGCAATGACTTTGTTAGTGTTGGACGTGAGTAATCAAAAAGCTATTACTGAACACAAGTGGAGATTTCCCCAAATCTGTTCAATAGCCCCATGTCAGATGATTAGCTTTGTATCACCAGTTTAGATGGCCTGACTTGCAAGCAGAACAGCTGAATAATGCCGCTTCATTAAACTAGGAAGAAGATATTCGGTTCCTGTTTCTGAATTCTCTTGCAAGCCTTTGTGAATAAGTGTGGAAGTAGAACAGCTCTGAGGTGTTGGTATTTAAACCAACTTCAGAATAGCTAAAGATGACGAGTGCAAGTGAGGCTCATTTTGCTGACAAATGCTCCTTTTTGCTGACAAATTCCAGTTGATAAAACCACAGATATGAAAATGTCTTCAATACAGATTGATTCTCTCTTCACACGGTTTGGGGGTTTTTTGGGTTTTTTTGGTTTTTTGTTTGTTTTTTTTTTAAATAAAAATTCTTTATGAAAATCATAATATCCCAGTGACTCATGGGTCTTGGATTGGTTCAACAGACAGGAGTATGCAGGAGACAGTGGCATTGATAAAAAAAATTCCAAACAAGTTTCTATCAATTTGCATATTAACCTCGTGACAGCTACGTGAACTTAATAAAGGATGGTACAAAGTTTATTTTATCCATTGTAAAATGACTCTCTAAGCATTAATAAAATGTATTTTTGTAAGATCATATACTAATTAAGTAGTTATTTGAAACTGTTCTATCTAACTTTTCTTTAAAATATCTTTTCCTTTACATTTTTATGTTCTAATATGTTATTAGAGATAAAGCACACTGCCATTTAGAGAAAAGAATAACAGTACAGAATCAGGCATACTTAATAATATTTAATTAGGGCTACCCTGAGTAACAAGAAAGAGCACCTCAGTCCTCGTTCAGGGCACTCTTTACATGCCTTACACTTTCAAATGTTAGCTCTACCTCAGCAGGTGAAAACAAAAGGGTAGTACTGTAGAGGTTTGTACAAACTTTCAGGCTCAGCTGAAGAGAGCCTAGAGATTTTAAGAGAAAAGCAGTGTTATGAACTGATACATTTCAGGGCTACCTCTTCTTTTAGCCATTTTAGCTGTGTACAAAGATTAGGGGTTTAGGAAGGAGTTTACAAAGCTCAGGGAGTCACAGAGTGGATCAGATCCACCAAGTGCTTTTGAAAATCTCAGCTAAAACTGTTTCTTTTTCAGCAGGGTTGTGTGCTATGTTCTGTTTACATACTGAAATCACGATGGAAAAACATTGTTTATTTTGGGCCAGAGTTAAAGCTGTAGTAGTGTGATGAAATATGCATTTCCATCTGGTTGATCAGAATAATCCTCTTACATCTATAATGTATTCAGCATACGCCTTATGATATCTTTAGCCATTAATTCCCCTGACATTAAGAGTTTGAAATTTAAATATGAGGCAGAAAAGGAATGCATGGGTTGTATTTAGGAGCTATACTTGGTTTTCAGCAATATTTTTTTTTATTTCTCTTGGAATTTTCCAGGGTTTCTTTTTTCTTATATAAAAAAAAAAGAAGAACCAAATAATTGAATCAAAAAAACTGAAAAAGAAACTGATGATAAAACATATTTTATTTCATCTTCCAATTTTGAGATCACCCTTGGAGAAACCCATTGGTTAAAGGCACTGCCTGCAAGTCTAAAACCAGCATGTTTTCAGAAAGCTTGCACCGACAGGACTACAATGCCAAGAAACAATTCATCTCCCCAGTATCTCTCCTTCTAATGTTGAAAGAATTCATCAATAGCAGAATCTCTTTTCCATTGCTACCTTTATATGCCTTGGTGCAGACATGTGAAAGGACCTTCCCATCTCACCTCTCCCAAACACTCTTGATAATATCTTTGCTTTCTCACTCCAGGAGCCACCTTCCTTCTTAGGAGATGAACTAACTGCTCTTTTAACTTTTTTGTATTTATTTTAGAGTTGCTGTCATCAACCAGGGTGTCCGTACTTTGACAATTTATTGAGTCAGATTTTTTCTCTGCCTTTCCATTTCTTTACCTCATTACAGTCAAACTCTACACATCTTTGAACTCACACCTTTGAACTTGCATCAGCAGCTCTGCCATAATTTCCTCCTCATTCTCCATTTTCTTCTATTCTCCTAGTCTCTTTTTCTTGCTTCCTCTGCTGCCCTGATTTTTTTCCTGTTGCTATCCTTCCTCTATCATAATGTTTAACACTTTCCAATGAAAAGTCTATTTCTTCCAGGCCAAAATCTAGTGCAACACATTCCTTTGTGACTAAAAAAAATATGATGGGAATGAACTATGAAAGTCCAACTGTCTCTGACATCCCCAGGTTCACGGTGTAGTTCTCAGGTTTGTTTCTGAAAATCCCACACCTATCACTCAAAGGTCTTTTCCCCAGAAATAATTTGCATTTGTAGCTCAGTTTCTGCATTCATGAGAGTAAGAGCGTAATGTAACAATCATGTGATTTCTTAAAACCTATGCTATTATTGCATTAATTTTAATCATTAAATTAAACTCACTATTCACAGTGAGTTTTCAGTTTTGGATCAGGTCCTCAGCATGGTCCTGACGAAAATAAGGAGGTATATAAGTCATAGGTTTTTTATTTCCCTTTAATTTGTTTTTGCCACAGTGTAAATGAAGCCTTTTGAGATTTTAGTAAGCCATCTGCTTCTTGCCAGAGGAGATGAGACTGCAGTGAGACCAGCCCAGGAACAAGTTTCAATTCCTCTTTTTAGTCTACCTAAAGCATTGATACCATCATCAATAATATCAGAACAGTAATGAGCTTTTTTAGCTAACCTGTGGGTCTCTGCCAGCTGCCTGGCTGTGCACTGAGAAAAGAACTTAGCATTCTCAATAAAGAAGAGCTATTAAAAAATACATTGTTGACAGTGTTATTATTTTAAACAAAGAAAGATAAACCTTATGCATATCCTATCCTGCCTCTGGAAGATAATCCTACCTTAAACAATTAATTTACTCTAATTCCCAAGATTTTCACTGCAGTGTTCTATGGATTTAGCTAAAGGTCATATATGGTAGGCGACCAATTTTTACTGCTCTCTTGGGTAATGGCTTAAGACAGGATTCACCGTGTTGCACTGGAGTAGGTCACACTTTCAGGGTCGAAGATAATTGCTAGTCTCCTTTGAAAGTGGGGCACTGCCAAGGAATTAAAGGTAGCTTGTGAACATAGATAAGAGACAACATATTAATTGTCCACTGTTAAGGTAAAAGCACGCTGCTTGCTTATTTAGTACACACTGAACAAATAAAATGGATGTGACATGGAGGGTCAGAAATTTTACAGCCCTCCCTCTCAAGCAGCATGGCACAATATTTTATTTGCTTAGTTTACAAAAGCAACCCAATAATTAAATTCAGCTCCCCTGAAAAACACCACTGAACGAAATCCTACTTACTCCTGTGATAGGAAAACAAACTAGACTAGTTAAATATGATTATTAAAATACTAGACCAAATATTATCTATTGTTATTGTGTCAATCTTCTCTACAAAAACCAGGGAAGTATATACTTTACACAAGCAAGCAAATTATCAAAACCATTTCTGCAGCATGGATTTTTGTTTATAAAGGTTAGGTGTTAGGTGTCACTGAGAAATTAAAAGACTTTTTGCCTCTCATTTGCCACTTCTACCCTTTATTTTCTTCTCTTTTCTTTTTATGCTATCAATAAGAACTGAAATACTATAAACAAATATTATATATATATATGGATATTCCTTACCAAAATCAACTGCAATTAAATTACCACTTTGCAAGGGCTGTTGGGAAATTAGATTGGATTTTGCTCTATTTGCTGTGCTCAGTATGTACATAATTTATCATTTCCTTCATCCAAACTGTCCTTACACTTTTAGCCTGAGTTAAAGTTTTGCAATATTTTTTCAGTGTTACAAAAATTGACCTCCATACAATAAGATTTTGTGATACATCCAGTTATTTATAGCATCTATTAAGTCTCTTTAAACAGATTCTCTCCTCTCCTCTGTGTCAAGCATTTGTGTTTTTCTGTTGCTCCTCTGTAATTTTGCAGGTTAAACTTAAGACAGACAATTAACATTTTATTCTCCCTGTAAATTCCATCAAACCAACAAAGAGTTTTGCATAAAAGAAATACTACAAAGAAGTTTAGTAATACTTTCTTATGAGGAAGCAATGCAATTTTCAACAATTAGAAATGTAATTAGGAAAAAACTTGGCATTAAATAATTTTTTTAAATGCTTAATTTTTGGGAATAAGTTGGGAATCTTAATAAACAGAAGACAGGCTTGTGCATCTGGAATTCAAATTAATATTAAGATTTAACAATGAACGACTAAAAGTAAAATTGTTTGAAATCTTTTCCACCCTTACTGATATTTTTTGCAGTGTAACAATATTCAGTATAGATTGTTTTCTTTTTTTTTTTTTCTCTTGAAATAAGGGGAGCACTCAGCTCTTAAAATGTATGCTTGCAGTGTTAGACGCAGACTACAATCTGATATTTTTACCTAAAAATATAAAATAAATAATTCTAGAGTCAGATGATCAACAGCAGTGAGTAGTAATATTCCCATAAAAAGATAAGAAAAACACAGGCCAATGGATTATTTTTTGGGCGTATTTCTCCAGCCTGTAGCAGTTTGTGAGTTTCTGTGACAAATCTTGCACTTAGATAATAATATTTAATAGTCTCTGATGAACATATCTTCCAAAATTTTTTAATTCATCTGGAACCTATTTATGTTCCTAGTATCCCTAGCTGCATAATTTCATTATGTGGCATCCAACATGTGACTTCATTTGATTTGTTCTTCTTAGATTTAAATACTATTACAATTCAAATGGTGAATATGAGTTCCTTATCAACCTTTCAATATCTTTCATTATATTAATCTTTTTTTCCTCCTGTACTACTAAAAGAGACACTCAGGGGACAGACAAAAACCCTGAGAATCCTCATCAGTGTCCTTAACCTCTCAGGGCCTCCACAGGAGGATCTGGCAGCTCCCACATTTGAGATATGATACTGAAATTGGTGTGAAGAGTGTAAAAAGCTCTTGAAACCTGGATGTACTGTAAAATCACATGGAGAGAAATATATGGTCTGAAAGAAATAATGTTTCAAGATTTCCTCAGTCTTGAAATTATTTGAAAAATGAAAAGTGATTAATGTTATTTATCAACAAAAGAACAAAGACTCTCAAAAGTATCGGAACATATCAGCTGACTGATGGGCTGAGTCACAACGAGCTGTGTCTCTGGATTAATTATTTCTTTGAAACTTCTGGGAAGAAAATTAGCAGTCAAATATTTTTGCAAAATAAGCAAGTTTCAGCCTTGCAGACATTTTTCATTCATCTGCAGTAGTTTTGCCTTGCAGTCTTGCTGTCTAGGTTAATGGAAATTTTCCACAGCAGTCAGTGAGGAACAGAAGAAGAAGGGAGATATTCCTCCCATTCTTAAAAAAATTTAAAAGGAAAAATTTTTTATATTACTTCTGTGAAAGGTGGAAACACTTTTCACACACACACATTGATAATTGTCTAAAATTCATTTTTCATTGAAAGGGTAAAAGCAATCAGCATATTACAGCAATTCAGATCCTGTCATGGCCTACCTAAAAATTCATCTATCACAGCTACACAGCTGGGAAAAAGGAGTATTGTGGATCTAGCATGCCTTCACAAGAGTTTAACCAGATATTAATGTTCAGCAGAAGGCAATAACTGTATTAAGAAATCATGAGGAAATATCTATAACATCAACACAAAATTATAATTAATAAAATGCAATTGAATCCAGAAGGTCAAATAACTTGCAGTCAAATCTGTAACAACAAATGCCTTTTCGCTTGATTTAAGTTTTAAAACTCCATGTAAAAGTCACTTTAGTCACATATGGTCTCTCTGACATCTTGCTGTGACCTTCTAAGAAACTTCCAGTTGTTTACATAACTCATCTCACTGGCTCCTGATATGTCTTGTCCTTTGATGGCCAATGTTGATGTCTGACTTTGCTTTACCAGGCTTGTTCCATGCAGTCAACACTATCTGAATAGAACTTCTGTTCAGTGAATTAAATAAATGTTTGTATCTCAATGGAAACCCTGACAAATATCACAAGAGAACAATAGCAGTCTCTAGCATGTGTAGAGCAATTCTAGAGGCAGCTGGCTTCTGACATCCTTTATTTTATTTTGTTCTATTCTCAGAATTAGAAATAAACCCCTGGTGAAATCTTCTGGTTGGTGAAGGAGCCAGCTTGGAAGTTTTCCCTATATGAAACGTGTCACTTTCAGCATGAAAGAGGAAAGCTGAACAACTGGTCTGCACTATAATTAAGTTTGAACAATAACCAATCATGGCTTTATCACCGGGTTGTTTTGTCCTGCCTGAAATTGCCATGAATTCAAAAGCATTCCAGTGTTGCTCCAATGGTGAGGAGCATGTTTTGTTCTCTTGGAAAATAAGAATTTCTGGTCCAAAAATATCAGGTCAGACTCCCTGCTGGCATAACTCCATTAATTTCAGGGAATAAGCACTGGAAGAGAAGTTGGCCAAGAAGGTTTAAATGAGAATCTAAATTAGATGTGAGACATCAGTGAAGATTTTTACCTTTTTTTTATTTTTTTTTTCCCAGTACTCTCCAGGGACCAGATGCTCAGCAGGTATAAATTACTATAGTTGCACTAATTTCCAACTGAGCCATGACAATTTGCACAGATTGAGGATGTAACTCTAGGTAGCAATATTCTTTTCCAGGAGTGAATGGATGAACACTCGACAGTGCTGTCAAAAGAGGTCATATTTTGTTAATGCGAGATGTAGAGAACTGCAGGACAGATAGTGCCACAACGCTCTCAATAATATCCTTAAAATAATTTGAAAATTAATTTCTCTTCAGGGATATGAGATAGTCTTTCAATTCCCCATAAATGGCCTCTCTAGGTAAGATCAAAAGTCTGCCTAGCCCAATATTCTGTTTCAAATGATAATGAAAAGTGAAGATGTGGTGAAGAATTGGAAAAATAAGGCAATCATGTAGCAATCTTTCCCCTGAATGCTTCTACAAACTCAAGTGATTTGTGGCCTGGGGAGAGGTCAGGCCAGAGGAGATGCACAGTAAGTCAGTGGAGCCATAGTAGTTGAAAGTGAAAAACTCATGTCATGTTCAGAATGAAGATATAAATCATTCTCTATCCATTCAGCTGCTGTAAAATTCAGGTTCTATTACACCTTTGCAGCAGAGTTGCTTACACTTGTAGCATACAGTCTTTTCAAAATATAATTTTGTAACAGAAAATAATAGTTGGCATGAATACGCTATTGAAAGTGCTTGACGAATTTAAATAATGTTTCTGAAGTTCTTAAACCCAAGTCAAAATCCAATCTAAGATATTGCGATGCCAAAAGTACATTGAAGCTCTTTGTCTCTATTTCAATGCAATTAAAATGTTCTTTATATATTAAACAGTTAGCACACAGTATATCTCAACCTGTTGAATTTGAAAAACACCAAAAAATTGGATGGAAAACAAATGAAAGAAAGTAAAAAACCTAAATGTGTTTGAAGGAAATACATTTAAAAGAAAGGGATAAAAACCAGTATGTTTGAAAGTGGTAAACTCAAGTAGTTAATAACAGTTAATTTCGTTAGAAGTCTTAATGTTTCCTCTATGATTCTGG
The DNA here is from genome assembly GCA_013396875.1 of Vireo altiloquus. Taxonomy (NCBI): domain Eukaryota; kingdom Metazoa; phylum Chordata; class Aves; order Passeriformes; family Vireonidae; genus Vireo; species Vireo altiloquus. The sequence continues at coordinate 377,956 of VZRF01003300.1, forward strand.
CAGCTGTTTTGTATCTTGTGGCCCTGCTAAGGAGGGATCCTACAAAGCTCTCAAGTTTGGAAATACATCATGCCCTTTGTAGTCTCTGCTTGGGGTTTAGCAGACAGCAGTGGCCCACATGGAACAGGACTAGCATCTCTCCAGATCAGCGAAAATAGGAGACACCTAAGATTTTAAACTCTGATTGATCAGTAACACAGGTAACACAATACATAAATGATAGCTAGAATACAGTGAACAATATGAACTAGTGGGGGTTTATTTGTTTGGGGTTTTTTTGGGCATGTGCATTTTTTGTATTTTGGTTTTTTTTTTTTTTTAATTTTACCTGGCAAGCTCAGGTAGTGTGAACTTCAACGTTCCCACTTAATTCATGAAGGTTAAGGTGAAAACGTTGTCTACAAAATGAAAAGTCAATAATGGTAGGTGACTTTGAAACAAAACTTGAAGACTGCTATTGTTCAGAGCTAAGGAGTGTACCACTATGGAGGGCAGGGAGACAGTGAGATGTGTGAGAACTCACTGTCTGAATTAATTATATCAAATTTAATCATTTCACAATATGGCATTAGCATCATGTATTTTCTTTTCTTTGAAAATTGATGTAATAATTATTCATTAGATAGAGGCCAACATTTAATCCAGAATTCTAACAGATGTATTACATATTTATTTATAAAAACTCAATAAAACTGGATAGAAAAAATAGTGTACAGACCCTCACATGCTGATAATAAACAAGAGACTAGAAAATTTTGTTTGTTGTGATAATATTACTCTAAGAGTTAATATCAGCAGGGCAGGACAAGATTTTGAAATACTACATTAAAAAAAAAAGTTACTTCCATTAAGGAATGTACCATTTGCTTAAAAATGTAATAAATGGTTGTAAGTGGAAGTAAAGAAGAAAAATATTGTATCGGATGCTGCATGATATTTGGTGAAGGTGCTCACATGACTGTTCTCTATGTTCTGATATGCTGCTAAGAAGGTTCTTTAAATTAAGACCTTGCTGTGCTGTTTCACCTATCTGGGATTTCATAAAACCCTAGGCCAAGTGCCTGGGATTCATTACATAGGCAGTATTACAGCTATAATGCCTCCCTCATACAGAAATAAAACCCCTTTCGGAAAGTATAATTTTTCTTTGGGCTATTATTACTATCTGTTACTTTTCTATTGAAATGAGTGTTCACTGCTCACTGGAAGGACCTTTCATTTAAAAAGGTCTTCAGGAGCTCAAGCAAATAAAATAGCTTTTATTGGAAGACAGCTAAAAGGAGCAGAGGAATGAACATGATGTTTGTTCTACTATTAAGTATTATTTGCGTGTCTAGGGCTGTATATCATTGTAAAATGTTGTATTTAAGCATGCAAAAGATAATTAAAATTGGTTTAATTAAAGAATACAATTATCCTTGCTCATGTTCAAAAGGGAAAATAAATAAAATGAACCATTGTAGAGGCCTCATTGATTTGCACAATGACAGAAGTCATTAACCGAGCTCTGGTTAAATGGCACTCATCTGCTTCCAGAGGAAAAATGCCTGTGCTGTAGGTCTGTGATATATTTCAAAGTATTTTGCATTTCATGCATGATATGTACAAAATATGCATTCTGTTGACTGGTAGTGCAATCAGTAGGACGTATTTCGACAGTTAAATGGCAAATTTAAATGTAGTTTTCTTCCTAAAGCTCTGGAATTTCTGGTTTTTTTTCCTGTGCATATGTAACATAGCCCTGCTGAAGTTCTTAAATATCTCATGTGGCTTACACATAATGCATCTCTCCCTACATCTAGATAAGTGCTATCATGTCCACTAAGTGGAAGTTGAACATGCTGCTCTCTTATGATTTATTGTCTCAGGAATTTCTTCAGACTCCGTCCTATGATAACTGTTGTACCGATTACCACTGGAGTGCGGCAATGGAGCAGATTCAGTGGCTTAGGGACTTTCTCTTGACTGAGAGAACAGAGCATATTTTATGTTTAAATGGCTAAGTCAGTTAAAATGTTTCACTTTACATGATTTTTTTTTTTTTGGGGGGAGAGGGAGGATCAAGCTCTTCAATTTTACTGGCTAATTATGGAAAATCTATTAGAAGATATTACTGTGCAGTTTTTTTGTGCTCATAACTGAATGGTTTCAAAGCACTTTAAAGCTATTGGGTTTGTTGCTCGGCTAGAACAAACTGCTTTCATGCATAGATTTCATGAAATTATTTTAATGAAGTTATAATAACATTTTAGCATATTTTAGAAACCTTCATGATGTCACTGTGCTTGGTATCATTTTACAGAAGAGTGGAATGAGGGAGAAAGAGATTAGAAAACAAGACTAATTCACCTATTTTTAGATGCAGGATTCAGTTAAAAACATCTAAATCTAATGATAGTTCAGCATGGGGCTTAGTTACACATACATAACTGGGCTTATTATGCCCTAGGATATCAGATATCCACAAGGAACTGGCACAGGAATGACAAGACCAAATGATTACAAATCTCAAACTTATTAGGCACATATGTTTAGGATGTGATTTTCACTACAGTTATCTTCTGTAAACTGAGCTGAATCATCCCCTTGATGGCACTGGCTCTGTTTCATGACCAAATGCACGTCTGGTGGCTATTAGGTTATCTCAGAGGCTTCCATCCAGCAAGCCACTGCCACTCTGAGAAGTCTAATTCTCTCTCAGTCTCTTGGTCATTTCTGACAATGCCATACAGATTCTCTGGACACCCTAAGGCAATTCAATTGGTCATTTTGCATTTTGGATTTGACACTTAGCATATCTGGAGGCATCTAATTTAGTATCTGGAGCTTAATCCCACACTAAATATTGGTATTTGAAGTGGTGAATTTTACATCATTTGGCAGTTAAGGGAAGAATAATCACTTTTGGGACATGAATCATCTGCTCAGCTTTATATCATAAAATAAGAAGAACAATAAGAACTAAACTCATGTAAATTGAGTTCCACTTGACTAAAGTAGCATCACAAGTCTGCCTGAAAGCTAAACATGCTGTCTACATGACCTAGTACTTGACACGAAGAAATGTCTTCAGAAAACCATGCACTAAGAGCCAAAGAAGAAAGCAAAATCAAAGAGAAGCTGTAAGGGTCCTACTAAAAGCAAATGAAAGGAAACCGAACACATAAACATGTGTGGCATCAGAATAATCAAGAAAATAAGAACAGATTTTAGAATAATACAGTAACTTTATACAGCTTTAGAAGTTGCTAGGTGCACTTCAAGCCTAAAGGGGTTTTTTTCTAACTGAAAGCTCATTTTATTTTATTTCAAGTATGCTGTAATGAAACATATTAGGTTTCCCTGTAACTTTTACCTCACTGAATAGTTTGTCAATCCCTACAAGGTCTGATACCTGACAAAGCGTACCTCAGTGCAGTACAGAATGATCAGTCAGAAATGGTGTAACCTTCACAACTAGTGCCTCTGAAAGTCTAAGTACTACCTGGTTTTGTATGTTAACCAGAACACTTTATGAAAAAGACAGATGACTAAAACAATTTATTTCTATTTATTCCCAAATTAATGTCTATTAAAGAACAGAACAAAGCTGGCTCAGTGTTGAAAGGAAAAGAATTACCTGAGCCATAAGAAAGAAAATTGTACTTGTCAGTGCTAGGTTAACAGTTGGACTCAATGATCCTAAAGGGCTTTCCCAACCTAAGCAATTCTATGATTATATAACAATAATTAAAGATTATATCAGTGCTTTCTTTTTATACTTTATAGGTAAGTAAAAATTCCTTTGAATATAAAAATAAACATCTTGGTGCTGTCTTGGAAGCAGAAAGTGAACAGACTTCAATCTTATTAAAGAAGATTAAAATTATATTGAAGACACAAAGGAAGATAAACTTTCATCATTATTACTGCAAGTTGCTTAGAATACGTATGAAAGGGAAAACCAGAGGTAGGAATCTCGAAATGAGTCTATGTAAATACCCAGATAAATCTCATGTTTGGGGCATTGTTATTTCTATGTTCTGGTGGATGCTGCTTCCATTTCATTTTGTAAATCTTCTCCCCACCACAGAAAGCCAGGCTGGGATTTATCTTGTATAGTTTTAAGCGTCTGCATTACAGACACCTACATGTGGGACAATCACATGCTGAGGGTGACTGAATTGCTGTAGTCATTCACATGAACTGCCTTTTTTTTTTTTTACTTTGAAGGGAATAGATAGTGATTATCATGTATAGTAGCTGTCTAAATTTCATCACATGAATCTCACCCTAAGTAATGACAGACAGCCACACATTACATATATAATACCCAATTTATTAAAAGCATCAAAAGCATTGAAATGAAAAGTTATAGGGGTTTCTATATTGAAAATATGTCCATATGGCTTAATCAGTGTAGGCTGTGCATCTGTGTCAAATTTAATAAAATTATCAGCTTGTGGTTTTATTTGTCCATGAGGTTGTTTTTGGTCTTTTCATGGCATCCAGAAAAAAAAAATCTGGGGAAACTCCTAAAAACCTTGTGGAACAGCCAGCATTCAGAGGACATTATCAACCACGTAATAAGAACCCACAGAAGTTTAAAGCACACAGGGATAGTGCCTCAATACCCAGCATCTAGTGTTTGATCAGCAGAGACAGTCTAGTAAGGAGGAGTATAATGATTCAAGCCTGTGATAAGCCAATAATAGCCCAGAATTATTCTTTCTACAACCATTTTTTATCCCAGGTTCTGATTTGCTAAGCACCATCCTAATCTGAGTTTGAATAATTGATCTTTTTCCAGTCATTAGTAGCACAGCAATGATGCAGAGTACATTTACAAAGAAATTTGCCCTTTTCCTTGTTCTTTGAGAAGGATTGGCAGCAGTACAAAGACAAAGCAATTAATGAGGGAGAAAGAAACTCTCTTTTCTTCACCTACCCAACATTTACAAAATTATATCATATAAAATTAAGAAGTAGGAAAAGATAGTTTTAAAGGAAGAGTCAAGAAAATTGATAATCGCAGGGATTCTCAGGGAACAAAGGAACTCAAATAAGAAAACAGATCACTGCAGACCAGGAGGAAATTCTCTCAAGCCTTGTAATTCCTTATTTTCACTTTAGTATTTTGGGAAGGTTTTTTTCCTTTTATTCTAACTATAAAACCTGAAAAATTCTGAAAAAATTGAAATAAAATTGTTGAGAAACTATGGGAATTTTGAAGATGTGCTTTCTTGGCTGCACAGTATCTTCTAAATGAATTAAATTTATTTTAGGTTCTTGTTATGCTTACTATGGAAATTCTCAATAATGGTAATTGCTTTCATTACCTCACGTATGTTCAAGGCTTTATAGTTATCAGGAGGATACATTAGATTGATTTCAGGGTTTACAGACTTTTTGTTCCATGGCCATTTGGGGATACAAGGACAACAAGCACTATTGAAATCGAAAATCATGAAAATGAGGAGTCTAATAGGTGGTATGTCTCCAAAGTTCCCAGAGCTGCCAGGCACATGACAGCATTCTGGTAAAGACATGAAAAAAAGACCCTCTGAAACTGTTGATTCTGGAAGGCCTGGGTACCTGGACCTAAGTCTAGAGAAACTAAAAACCAACGACTTCATAATTCTGACGTGAATGTGAACAACATTTCGGTTTAACTCAACCTGTAATTCAGTCAAGGGTTTGTCAAGCTCAAGATATTTAGTATGAACTTTTAGAACTAATGAAATTGATGGGTTTTGATAAAACTATACTTGTCAAGAAAAATTCTGATAGTAATGATTGGGAGTTTTATAATACTTCAGTGTTTTTATTTTTGCAAGCATCAAATAACATTATGAAATTATACATTTCTTATAAAATAAGGGAAAAATTAGTTACTGCTCATAGCCAGAAAAAGATTCATACCATAGAGGCTAACCATAGGCCAAGTGACAATTTATTTTCCTCTGATAGGCAGAAGCAAATCTCCTGGTGGTTTTCAGAACTTTGGGATGGAAGAACCAATGCATTTGGTGATGGAAATCACTCCTCAAAGTCCTTACACTAAGAAATTCAGGATCCCCACTGCTACCTCACCCTAGGACGCAACATTAGAGCTGCTTTTATCTCTGAACCCGACCAGAAGATCTGTAGTTTCTCAGCCTCTATAGAAGATAAATGCTGATAAGCCCCTCCAGCAGCCTTTGTGGCACCAGGGCTGCCCAGGCCCTTGCAGTCTGTCCCTTGAACGGGGCTCAATCAGTTCTTCTGCGAGAAGAAGGCTTCAGAAACCCACATCTAACACACCACTTCTGTTTTTTCTTGCTCCTTGTTTAACTCTGAAAACCATAAATCAGTAAAGAGGTATAAATGAAGGCAGATTAACCCTTGAAACTGCTGGTAGGGGCTGCTGATTACCTTACACAAGTCAATGAGTCTTCACCAGAATTTGCACTTGGCACACACACAGTTTTTAATATCAATATATTGAATATGCACGTATTTTTATATGCCTGCACCATTTCAATAGTTTTCTTCATTTTCAAAATTTCAAAGTATATTTTTTTAATATATTTTTCTTATTTCTGTCATTTCAATTTATTGGTGGAGAGGGATTGAGAGAGAACATATTTTCTTTTCCTTGGAGCATTAATACCCCCTTAGTAATCACATGGATGATATATTTTGCACCAATATTATGATATACCTGTACCCTTTTTTTTTTCTGTTCCTGCAAAACATCAGTATTTGTGTTGTACACTTTCTAGTGACATCTATGTCAAATTACTTCCTCTAGCTTAACAGGAATGAAACTGAAGTGTTATTAGCCCTTGTGCTAAATTGCTGCTGACTGACTTTCCTTTTCAATCAGCCTTTTCTCTTAAAGAGCTGCTGATTAAGCCTGAATGAAGACTTTGACAGCTATTCTATTTAAAAACAATTCTATTCAAAAACAATTCTATTTATATATCGCATGATTATATTTATGGATACATGTGACAAAACCTGCTTTCTTATGATTAGTGACTCTTGCATGAGAACAGGACTTTGCTACTGCTATATTTTCCTTTCAGCAAGATGTCAGATACAAAACACAACCCTATTCCTCTCTAGAACCACAATTATTTCAAATGTCACTTTAAAAGAGAATGGAACATGGAATGAGGGCCCCCTAATGATAACTACTAGTAGGGGTACAGGTAGGAAAAGAGTCATACTAGGCAAAAAAAGGGATAAAATAAAGTGGTTTGAGATCTTGTAATTAATCTGTAGCCCTAATCTGGCTGGTAATATAAAAGAAGGCAAGATAATAGAGGTTGTTAACTATTTCTTAATACCTTTTCCAAACTTTAATTTGAGTTTCTAATTTGCATCGGATTTGGTCCACAAATTTTTTATGGTGTCTCAGAGGACAATCATACTAGATTTTAAACTCTGGCTCAAACATTAAATTCTTATCCCTTAGTTTGGCAACAAAAGTCCCTGCAACAGCACATGGAGGAAGCTAAAGGCCAAAAAAATTGGATTTCCAACAACTAGCTCAGCTAAATCAGATAATTGGAGAGGTTTAAGCATTGGATATTTCTTCCCTTACACTAGATTTGAGAGCTCCTATGAGACTGTCACTCACAATCCCAAACTTCTTTCAGCTTAAAGTCATTTCATTTTTAAGTACAATGAGTTCCATCCATTCACTTTACAATAGTGACAAAGGAGTAATCATGATCTGGAGTACAAGGCATTTACCAAAGAGCTTGGAAATATGCTTCATGTTCATCATGGGCCTGCAGAAATAAAAAATTATGTATTTTTACCATGCCAGAACAATTTCCTAATCAGTATCAATGGTCACCTAAGCATCCTTACTCTCACCTAAATCCACTAAAATGAATTTAAAACTGGAGCCTAAATTTACAAAAACCAAGAACCAACTTAAGCTGAGCTAGATAACTGAGGGAAAGGCTGTGGTCGTTGTGTGCCTGGACTTTAGTAAAGCCTTTGACATAATTTCCTACAGCATTTTGCTGGACAAACTGGCTGCTCAGTGATGGAGAAACTGAACAGGTGTACACTTTACTGGGTAAAAAACTGGCTGTACGGGCCCAGAGAGTGGTGGTGAAGGGAGTTACAGCCAGTTGGTGTGTGTGGACTTGGCAGTGCTGGGTTAATGATGGGATCGATCATCTTAAGGGCCTTTTCCACCCCAAACGGATCTTTGAGTCTACAATTCATAATTTACAGTAGAGGGTATGCTAAAGGTTCAGTGCCATCTTCCTCTGGGTGTAGGCCTGAGCTCATAAACATTATTACAGAGCTTATTTTCTATTAAGCAATTTCTAAAATGAAAAATTGATTTAGGTGCTCTCTGTGCTCTCTGTGCTCCTTCCAGAGTCATAGGATTTCACAGGATTGTTTAATTTATTTATTTTCCCAGGAAAATATTTTCTCACATGGAATATAATAATCATAACACTGGGATAACATATGGGCAAATGCATCCCTTAAGACTCAAACACTCATCTAAGGAAAATATAGAAAGCTGGTCCTTAGATAAGGTGGTTGCTAGCATCTGGCAAATTATTTATACCACTATGTAGAGTAAATATTTATTAAAAATTAAGAAGAAAGATATATAAATTCATAACATGTATAAATTTCTTTCTGGTGATACACTTTCCTATAGCAAAAAGTTTTTAACTTAGCAAAAAAAAAAAAAAGATAAATAATCCTCAAAAGCCAACAGAAATATTAAAAATGCAGATTTTGAAGTTAAAAATTATTCAAATTATTAATAAATCTCAGTAATTTAAAACTGATTATAATTAAGGAGAAAATAACTTAGTCTGAGAGGTGGTGCCTTCTCTTCACTTGAGTCTTGAGATCAAGTTTAGATCAAGCTAGATCCTTTTCTCAGGGATATGTCTATCAAGAACTTCCAGACTAAAATCTACTATTTAGATTTTTTAGAACAGACAGAGTGTTCTGACTAAATTCTTTACATATATGGGCTGAATTTCAAACTTTCTGAACTCAGTGGAAGAAGATTGTTTAATGCACTTGGGCCAGCTTTAACTCTGTATATTAAGACTCCTCTGCCTGCACATTCCTCTACTGATTAAATCATATTAATTACAGCATATTTAGGCAGGAACAGGAGATAAAGAAATATGGGTGCAAGGCAGTAGAAGTTATCACAATTGAAAAGAAATGAAATCATCAACTACTGAGTGCTTTTCACTACAATATTTAGTACTGTTAAAATATTTTGAGTATCACACAAAGCAAAAATCTGAGAATGTAAATTAGTAAGAAATTATATTCATACTTTCACATAATGGTACAGAAAGGTCCTTTTCATATGTGATACTATGAAAAAACACACAATTATTGAGGGAGAATGGACTAATTTAGTGGTATAAAATAGAATGTGATCTGATTTTACAACTGAAAGATTCAAAAATATTTTGGATACTACTAAATAGTATTTAAATATATAAAGAGTATTTTAACAGGTTTTAATTTCAGAAGGAAACATAAAATAAGGTTTTTGTTGTGGTGTTTCTTGTCATTTTGAAGGTTAGAAGTATTTGATATGAAAATAGAGCTGTCTACAGAAGTATGTGGTCATAGGAACATTTATAAGATGTAAAATTTGCTTGGACTCAGTCTTTTTCAACTGAGTTTTGACTTTAACACATGAAGGGATTGTCATATTTAAAAGCATAAAGTTTGATGAAATCACAGACATAAGAGAAAATGGAGATATTAGCCTACAAATAACAAAATAAATATTAAGTCATAACTAGTTGGGATTCAGCACTTCACTCTTAGTTTCATCAAAATCTACATTTCGTTAAGATGTATGGGGAATGAACAATTTCATATGAATGGTTCTCATTGATTTTGTTAACTGTGAAAAATTATATAAAATGAATATTTTAAAACAGAATGAAAAGCGTCCTGCAAAAAACCACCTTATTGTTCCGTAGTCCCTTGTACAATAATAAATATTTTGCTTTTTTTTTTTTTCACTTTGTTGGAGCAGCATAAAACCAATTAAAAGCATTTTTAACACTTTGATATATATATATATTGCATATTAGAAAATTTCAGGGAGTGAGAAAACCAAAGATTCTTTAAGTTATTTTTATAGTTTATATTTTCCTCAAGAAGTTGGGAAAAAAGTATCATTCAATTTTTGTAACTTCCTATATCCACATATTTTTCTCTTCATATTTGTTATCCAAAGTTCTGTAAGGGCTTGTGTGAACTGATCCTCAATTCGGCCTCTGTCTGCATTGAGAAAAAGCACTTTTCTTACTTCAGCTTTTCTTACAATAACTGTTAGTTGGACTAGAGAAAATCATGGATGGAGATATAGATGGAGCCACATGGAGGTGTGAAAACCTGGGCAATGACAAAATATGCCCATGTTCCTTTTCCTGTGACTCTTTTGTGAGAATGGCTAAAATTCTCATCAAAATACAAAGGGTAAACATATTTCCCCTGTCCTAGTGAGCAAGAGGATTGGGTATCTCCAGGCATAGGGAACCTTCCAGTAATTGTCAGCCTTGCCTGCCCTGGATGCCTCACTTCTTCAGCACACATCAATTTGGGTTATTTGCAAGCCCCCAGTGTTACCAGAGCCTTTCAAGAGCCAGCACTGAACAGCACAATCAAGGGAGCTGCACTTGAAATATTGCATCAGACATGGATGAGCAGCGCTCAGTCTGTCACTCCAATCTTAATGGGAGAGCATGGCTAAAGTGGTTGGGGGGTGATGATGTTCCTGTTTTTGTAATTTTTTGCAACCTCTTAGAGCCATTTTGCCTCTTGCACATGGCCTGGCCAGTGAGCCAGATGGTCATAATATCTGATAAATGTTTTGAGTGAACGGAGTGGATACTGCTGTGCATTGACAACTGAGCATCTGATGTCAAAAGTAATGTGTTTATGCAGAATTACTAAGAGAGGAGGAAGTATAATTGAAGGACACAGAGAAACAGAGGTGGGGGTTTCTACAAGAATGATAATGAGAATGATTAGGAGACAAAATAAAACCCTCATCCATAAAGAGAGATTGCAAAGAATAGTGTGATTTCCTCAAGAAATTAAACAAGCAAGAGAGGACATAATAAAGTGTTAAAAACCAAATTCTGTGTGGCAGGAGGAATAGGGACCAATATTTCTCCTGGCATGAAAGAGGCCTTCAATCAGACAAGAAGGGACAATTGCTGATAATTTCTAGACAATGAATAATTAGGCTGTGCAGTACACAGCTGCATGATACAAAGGGAAGACCGGACAGTTGTATGACTAGCAACACTACTGACTTAATGATCCAAGTTTTGGATAGAGACATAAAACCCCATAATTTATACCAGTGTCTTTCAGCCATTAATAGCAAGTCTTTTGGAATTAAGGAGGCTCTTTTATCATTTTCTGCCTTTTTTTTTTTTTTTTTTTTTTTTTATCTACTACTCTACAGCTACTTTTGAAGACAATAGAAGACAAGATGAACCATGGGTTTATGATACCTTATGACTTGCACTACACTCTCATGAAAAGCTACAGCATACTTCACCACAATAGGTGATAGACTTCTAATTTTGGGTACTCTATATCACAAATATATTGCCCTGTGAAAAAGATGTAAAATTATCTCGTTCTTGTAGAATTATGCAGAACCTAATAATGTCCTATTAAGTCTCACACTCAAACTTTTAACTGCTCATCTAGCATAGAGATGCTAATATCTTCAGAAGTAGCACTTTCTGTCATAAATTTTGTAACTAATGGGGAGTACAAGCATTAGAGATACAGAAACCAAGCCTTAAAAATTTCCACAGCCATCCTCTTTCAGCTTAATGGGCTGACATTTGTACATCGCTCAGGTGGCTGGCAGTAAATCTTTCCTGATCTGACCTCCAGGCCATGCAGTTCTGATTTGCTGTGTGGAGTTGTCCAGAAAAAGACCACTTCTGTTCTGGGCATACACCTGAGACATGCTGCATAGAGAGCTAATGGGCGAGCTGAGCACAGTCGTAATAAACTCTGCTGATTTTTCCTGTTGTCACTGATGTTCCCACAGTCCAGCAGTTCTAGGGACTGCATTTCACAAACAAACTCATTTCAAAGCGCAGCTTTTCCCAAATACTCCTCTTTGTCTAACTCTTCTTGTTCAATAGAAATTTATGAGTCAGAAAGCATCCAGAAGATGCAGAGTTGAAGTTTTGCCCTTTTAGGGCTAAACATTATCATTCACAACCCATGCATTTGTTAGACAACCATCATGATACCACTGCTTGACCAAAAGCAACAGTGAAATCTAGATCCCTGAGGACAGGTAGGACCTTTGGAGAGTGAAACACTTAGTAAATTAGCAGGTCTCTACATCATACTGGCTTTAACTCTCTAGGAGTCCACTGAGCATCGCTCCTGTAGAGTTAATCAGCTGGCAAGTTTTCACAGTGCTCTTGTCCTTGAGTAACCTGAAATGCTGAAATTCCTCAAAACAGCCTTGCCATGGAATCATAGAGTTGAAGGGATCCACAAGGATCATCGAGTTCAGCTCCTCCTGGCTCTGCACAGGACATCCCAAGAGGCACATAATGTGTCTGAGAGCACTGTCCAAACAATTGAACTTCTTGAACTCCGACCATCTTGGTGCTGTGACCACTTCCCTGGGGAGCTGTTTCAGTGCCCAGCTGCACTCTGGGTGGAGAACCTTTTCTAAATATACAGCCTAAACCTCCTGACACAGCTTCAGGCAATTCCCTTTGTCCTGTCACTTGTCACCACAGAGATGAGATCAGTGCCTGCCCCTCCTCTTCTCCTAGTAAGGAAGTTGCAGACTGCAGTGGGGCCTCCCCTCAGCCTCCTCTTTTCCAAGCAGAACAGACCGAGTGACCTCAGCCACCTCTCATAAGGCTGCCCCTCTAGACCCTTCACCCTCTTCATAGCTCTCCTTTGGATGCTTTCTTAACAGCTTTATATCTTTCATATATTGTGGCACCCAAAGCTGTCCCCATCACTGGAGGTGAGGCTGCCCCAGTGCAGAGCAGAGCAGGACAATCCCTCCCTTGCCTGGCTGGTGATGCTGTGCTGGTGCCCCCCAGGACTGCTGTGCTTGGCCCTCCTGGCTGCCAGGGCACTGCTGACTCACATTCTGCTTTCCATCCACCTGGTCCCCCAGGTCCCTTTCCATGTCACTGCTCTCCAGAATCTCATTTCCCCATCTGTCTGTACATCCAGGGTTGCCTCATCCCAGGTGCAGGATCTGGCAATTGTCTTCATTCAACTTCATACAACTGGTAATTTCCCAGCCTTCTCATTTTTAGGGATAGGCTACAGGAATGTCAGAGGTGATGCCAGAGGGGAATGTGAATGTATTTCATTCCTGGCATACAGAACTTGCTGTGTGGAAGTTGTGTATCCTACAGAGGATGCATTGATGTTGGCAAGCAGACCACAGGGGTGTGAGATGCAGGAGGGTCAGCAAATGATGCTGATGGAAATTGTCTACCTGCTGTGACTTGAAACCCATTTTTCATAAATGCAGAGAGAATTAGCTCTCTACTTTAGGATGTGGGGGTGGATTCAGTGGGGAGACCACTATCACCTCCAGGTACATAGCACAGTGGCTGAAGCAGAGTTTATTAGGTTTTTACTACAGGTCATATTTTTAATCCTTCCTGGTCCAAAGAGAGCTCAGTGAAATGTCTAGAAAGCTCAAGCATGTTAACATCCATTATGTCCTCTATATAACCTAAATAATTTATATAGGTTTTCCAGGGAGGTTTGAGTGGAGTATTGAGTATAAAGGTCAGTTAAAGTATTCAGAAGTTACCTAGTCATGGTCTTGGGCAACCAGTTTTAGGTGGCTCTAACAGCAGGAGGAGGGACAGGATGGGTTGGTCAAAACAACCTTTAGAGTTCCCCTCTAATTCCAACCATTCTGTGTTCTATAAATGCAGGACAAGGCAGCTAATTATAATCAGTTACTTGAAATTGGTAATTTTGTGGAAAAGCATCACCATTTACAAGCCATGTTATGATATCCTCAAGGTTAGAACACAATATCAGTGTCAAGAGGCCCCAGTCTTGCAGCACTAAGGGCAGGCTGGTGAGACTGACCATTGCCTCTGACACACCAGTGACTATAAGAGCAGGAGAGAGCTGTGTCCTACAGCCCCTTCCCCGTCAGCTGGTTGTGCAGATCACCATCCAGTTGCACATGCTCCTCCACGAAGCCAACATTTTCCCTACCATCAGGCAGGTGAAAACTTCACAGTGGCTGGGAACATGCTCTTTCCACTGATGACTTCTCTCCAGAAGAGGAATAAAGGGAAGCAGAAAGGCTAGTAAGCTGCGTGGCCCTGAACAACTCACACCTAAGTGCAAGTAAATCTCATACAATGGCACAAAATTTACCCTGAATCATGAGGGAGCAGTGTCGCCCCAAAATGGTGTTTGCTTCAGCTGCAGCTACAAGGAAACCACCAGCCTACACAGTTACCTAGCACCTGGTGCTGGAGGCACTGCTGTTTTATAATGGCAACTTCCAAATTTTACTTTTCAACCAGTAATTAATCTGTCCAAACCAGAAAGTAGGTAGAGAATATGTAATGCTTTCAATTGCTTAAATCAAGCCCACATTTTCATGTACCTTTTTATACACAAAAAATGCCTGAGATCTCTTAGAAACACATCCTATCTATTATGCAAAATCAGTATTTTTTAGTAAATAATATTTCCAACAAAGTTCTCATTTAAATGCAATCATCTGGGCCAAATTTGTTTTGAAAGGATGAAATGCAAAGATAATTTGAATCTGGATTGTAATATCACTGTGTTGCTGGGTTGTTTTACAAAGCTACAGAGAATAGAGTGTAATCTGGTGTTCAGGGCTGGGAATGGGGCAGCCTCAATTAGCTCTTTCTATGTCTTTTGACCTACTGTGGTCATAAATGAGATGTTTGACTTCCCCATGTCTGCCTGGAAATCTCCCAGCAAGGTCCATATAAGTAAATGGTTCAGTAAGTCATGCGATCTTTCTTCCATGGAAAAATTTGGTATTATGACAAGCCATTCAAATAGCAAATAACTAGCTAACTAGCTTAATTATAGTTTTTCTCGGAGATATGTATTATAAATGCATTAATTTCTTATTGATGATTATTTCTTTTCATGTTTATGGCATTAACCAGTGTTCAAAGCCCAAACATGATTCTGAATCCAGGCATAAAAATGCTTTTTGCAGGTATGCATGAGTAGTACTCTAGGCTATCTTACAGCACGCCTGCCTCAAAAAGATTGATACCACAAAGAAAGACAATAATGCTTCTTTTTTTTCATTGTCCAGATACTCATCAAAGATAGGATTTCAAGGATCACAGAATCACAGAATGGTTTGGTTTGGGTTGGAGGGGGCCTTAAAGATCATCTAGTTCCAGTCCCCCTGCCATGGGTAGGGACACCTTCCACTGGATCGGGTTGATGAAAAGATCCAACCTTTCCTTGAACTCTTCCAGCAATAGGGACATCCACAGCTTCTCTGTGCAACTCGTGCCAGGGCAACACCATCCTCACGGTGAAGAATTTCTCCCTATTACCTAAACTAAATCAGTTGTCTGTCAGTTTGAAGCCATTCTCTTTGTCCTGTCTCTTCATGCACTTGAACTCTCTTGTAGCCCCTTTAGATACTGGAAGGTGCTCTAATGTGTCCCCAAAGCTTTATCTTCTCCATGCTTAATAACCCCAACTCACCTAACATGGTATTTCCCCTGTCCCAAAGAAAAGTATTTAAAAGTCTTTCCCCTGTCCCAAAGAAAAATGTGCTCCACCACAAACACTGAAGATCGGAGAAAAGCTGGCATTCTTTTCCCTAGCTTATTAAAGTAGGTGAAAATACAAACTAAATGGTAGTGAGGAAAAAGCAGCAAACTTTTAATCTGTAACAACCTCTCATCAGACCTACACATTGTAGAGGCACCTTAATAGTGCAAGGGCTTCTACCATGCCTGAAAGAGATTCAACTTGACTAACACAGTGAAATTTGTTACAAAATTACAATTATCTGTGAACATATCAAGTCTGATCAAGATCTATTCATCCCTGGTTCTGAATAAAAGATTTTTTGTTTAGACTCTTTTTCATACTGTTCATTTTTTCCCAGAAATACACTCTTTTCACAAAAGCACATGGCAAAACAGACATATCCTCTAAAAGTATATGCACGCATATGAAATATCTGGACTGCAAAGTCCTTCTGTGGTAGGGAACGTGGGGCTGTGGAGCTGCAGGACTTGGATTGTGTGTTTCAGTCAAAACATAGGCATTAGGTTAGACAGATTTTTCTTATCGGAGCTGAAGAGATAATGTGGTGGAGAGGGACCGTGGAACTTCTTTGACTGTGAGAGGAGAAAGTCTCCTTGGAAAAAGTGAAGGAGGCTGGATTTTGTCCTGTGGGACCTAATTAACCATCACTAGCTCCCTTTATCCATCCTCACAGTGAGCTCTGTCAGCAACTAAGACAGGACTTATCAATCTTCCTCTCACCCATAACCCCTGCTAACCCCACTGTCACCTGAAGGAGTGAAAAGCTAGAAACTTCCCCTTTCTCCCCTCTCTAACCCACAAAACTCTCCATTGCAGCCACGAGCTAACTTTCTCTGTAATGCACTCTTCAGCTGGTGAGATATCCTGAGGGACACTGAAGCAGGAAATGCAGCATGTAACAAAGTCAAGAAGGGCACAAACAGTGGGGGAAGACATGTTCTGCAGAATCACACTTGCCCAAAAGACTTTGTGGATTGAGGCTCCCTAAAAGGTAAGGGAAGTTAAAGAGATAGATTAGATAGATAGATATATAGATAGATAGATAGATAGATGGATAGATAAATAGACAGACATCCATCCTATCACTCTTTATTCCTTCAGTTCCACCTTCCACCCCACCAAACCTGCTTCTTTCTCCTCAATAACAAGCCTGCTTATCCTTTCCCTCTGCATTGAATCCAAAGATGACATAGGCATTATCTGGCAACATTTGGGAACTGTGATGAGTACTATTCATGAAACTGATGAAGATAGTGGTCCTTGCTGTTCCAGTCAAGATGAAAAAGTCCCTCTAAAATTTCACAGAGGTTTTGCAGAGCACAACCAGCATTCTCTTGTCAGAGGGCATTTGTGACAGAGGTCACTAACCACCAGCTGCAGTGAGCTTATCAAAGGTTTCCACATGGCATCCAAAACAATGTGTATGCCCTCCTTTGTTGATCAGGTATGATAGCATTACCCAGCAGCACAATAAACAATTTTTCTGGCAACACAAACAGATACCCAAATGCTATAAAGGCTTTGTCCTGGCATGGAAATAAGCAGTAGCTTCAGGTTGGAGATAAGAAGAAACAGACATTGCATATTCTCCTACAAAATTTCCCCAGATATCTCTAACACTGTGCCTAAGTGTTTCACCAAGGTGCGCTGTTTTTGGTAGAGTTAATTTTCTTCACATTGGATAGTATGGGGCTGTGTTTGTGCTGGACTAAGGGTTGATAACACAGAGATGTTTTTGTTATCAATGGACAGGGCTTATACAGGGCCAAGGCCTTTGCTGCTTTTCATGCTGCCACACTGGCGAGGGGGCTGGGAGCGCACAGGGTGGGGTGAGAGGAGACACAGCCAGGACAGGTGAGCCAACTGACTAAAGAGATATTCCTGACCATATGACATCATGCTCAGTGTATAAAGTGGGGGGCAGAAGGAAGAAGGGAGGAAATGTTTGGAGTGATGGTGTTTGTCTTCCCAAGCTGTCGTTGTGCCTGATGGGGCCCTGCTCTCCTGGAGATGGCAGAACACCTGCCCAACCACGAGAAGCAGTGACTCAGCTCCTTGTTCAGCTCTGTTCATGTGTGTGGCTTTTGCTTTCCCTATTAAACTGTTTTTATGTCGACCCCCACATTTTTCAGCTTTTACCCTTCATTCTCTTCTGGATCCTTCTCATGGGGGAACGAGTGAGTGCCTGCATGGGGCTTGGCTGCTGCCTGAGCTTAAACCAGGACACAAGGCTTGTACTGAAATGAAGTCACAACTACACTGGATTGCAGGGAAAATCATTCCAAGCAGTGCTCATACACTTCAGGAATGGACACAAAGCAAAGGCTAGATGGCTGTGTACAAGAGGGAGGGGGATGTTAGCGATCAAAGGGATAGTTGTTTGGATGATGGCTAAGGAGATCTCAACCATCCTGACCACAGCCAACTTCTCCCACAGCCAGAACTAGCCAATCGTTGACCCATAGGTGTCACAGATGACATCTTGGGAATATGGGACAATCATGTTCTTTAGATCGAGTGTGGTCTCCCAAGGCTTTGCAAAGTGTGGGGACAGCACATAGCAGGACACCTCAATTCTGCCTCTGTCTACCTTCCAGTTCTGCACAGAAGACACTACAATTTCACTAACCTGAATTGTCCTCCTACATTCATAAACTTCCTCTGACTGGGACTGAGCAGTGCTATTGAAAAGGTGAGAAGATATGAGCTGTAATTCCAGGAATATTGGTAACGAGTCAATCAAGAGTTTCCTCCAAGCCATGTTCTGCAGACACACAAGTTTTTTCCTCCCTGCTGTACCTGCCTGGGTCCAATGACCAACCAGGAGCTTGGTAGAAAAGGGGAATTGGGTGACGGTGCCATGGTATTCCTCATGAAGCAGGAAGAACAGGACTGGTAGGACACAGAACAAAAATAACTCCCGACATCAGCCAAGAGAAAAAATTAAGCTTGGTTCCAACTTCAAAAGGGGCTGACACCATGAAAAATTAAAACAAACCAACCACTCAAACTCTTTTCATCACCTCCTGTAAAACAGATGAAAAGGTAGCACAGTGCTTCTGAGGATGGTCTGCTGAAAGGTCTCTTGTTCTCAGAGAAGATATTCAGGGACAAAGTTATATTTTGGACAGCTCCAGGCTACATGTTTACAGGGGATATTTTGCCCACAGAGAAGGCTAGAGGTAATCTGAAGTGAAAGACCTCAAATGTCTGAAGAATATACATTAAATTGTTAGCATCACATTCTTCAATCTATTTGATCTCCTTTTGCTGTGCTAATGAAAGCAAAGCCTGGAAAACGGTCTAAGACCCTGGACATCACTCAATGCATTTTGGTTATCTCTCAGGCCTAGCTTTTGAAGGAACCAAATAGTTTCCTTTGAAGACAGAGTAAGGAGAAGTGTTTCAAATGGTCCTCTTTCCCTCTCACACTTCTAGAGAGTGCTCCATGGTTTTCTCGTCTCAACAGTGTCATTCATCTGCTGGCAATTCAAAGCATACAATATGAGCATTTGGCTTTTGCCAAGTTTCACACTTCTAGCAAGTTATAACAGAGGACTTAACCTTTTTGGAGTGCATTTTGAGTTGAAAAAAAGTATAAAAATATTCCCTCTGAATGCGCATCCTAGGATGTGAAGGAGATCCAAGCCATGTGCTCTATTGTGTGAGTGCACAGCTCATGCTCCACAAGGACCAGTGAGGGTAGAGTTTGCAGTTCTGCATCATGAATAGCACACTTGCAGATCCCTTTATCACTGCCAGTGTTTTCTATCATGTACTTATTGTATGCCACTTCCTTCATAAATAGTTGCAGCAATCTCAAAAAAAGTCTGCACATACACAAAAAAAAAAAAAAAAATTTTCTAAATATCTGCAATTCAGGTAATGACTCCAGTGATCTGATCCTAAGAGATTAATAATTTCCCCTATTTTCCAGTCTTGGGAGGAGGGAAGGTTTTCATGTTAGCTGTCAGAACTAACATTTTAGCAACTCTACAATTCAAGTTTCAATGAATTTCAACTTAGTGAAGGCCTTCCACAAAAATGTGTGCTGTAAATATGTATTTTATATAAGGTAGAAATTATGTATTTTTATCCATGTATACTTCCCATGCTAAACTTTACTTATCAATATGATTCTTTTGTTGAGTCTATTCATGTTTAGCCAGCTATGTGCAGGAAATCAAAACCAACACAGTGAAATCAATAGTCTGGCAGGGAACTCTCTTCTAATAATTTCCCAGGAGCTCGCACTTTTCATCCACATTAATGCTCACTCAAAGGGCAAGGGAAAAAAGAGGCAAATGTCTTGAGAAAAAGAATGTAATTTGAGTGCCAACATCTCTCCTAATAAGTACAGAGCAATTTTACACAGAAGCTGGGCACTGCAATGATTGTCCAATAAAACCAAATTGCTGTATAAAGTGCACAAGCAGTCATTTGAAGAGGCTCTGAGTGGATGGACACTGGCCAAGAGCAAGTCACAGGGGAAACAAAACACCCAATGATACTTCAGTGAAGTGTTTGCATGGGGTTGGACTGTCAAGTTTGTTCTCTTTTGTACACTGAAAGATCTGCCATTTTGTTGAACTTGCTGCAGCTGCATGACCTGTTGGCAGGAGAAAGTGCTCTGCATGCCCAGTGTTGATTTCCTCAGCTTCAGCTGACTACTTTGCCAGTCCGATGCAATTTACAATCAGTTTAAGATTGCTCATAATTTCCGATGACTGGCATGGTGATTCTTTGACAGAAAACCAAATTATGGTCCATACCAATCAACAGCATAAACTGATTTCAACCCTTCTCCGTTTTGTAGGCTTTTTTCCCTTTCTGTCCTGGAGAAGTTTGCCACCCTTTGCCAGTGGAAATGGACATGATGGAAGTTCATTCAGAGTGGTAGCTTGAATTATTATGTGTATACACTTACTACAGTATCTGCATTTAAGATAACAGTGATAAATGGAACCTTCCAAAAAAAGTTCCATTGTCTCTCAATACAATTAATAGAAATGCAGCAAACTGCTGAAAGCAGCAGCTTGAGGCAGCAGTGGCATGTCCTTCTGATTTCCATAGCTGGAAGCCCTGTTCTAGCAGTGTTGGAGAGAAGAGTATTTCCATTTTCCTAAGACTTCACAGAGAAGAGGCCTGATGGTCACATTCTCAGCCCTTTTAGCAAAACTACTGGTATGTCCCTACACCAACCATTTAATAACATGTTGAGCACAACCTGCTGCATTAAGCTCTGCCATTCCTTACAATAGCAAATGTCCCATGAAACCACAGCAACCTGAAGAGCTTGTGCTGGCTCCAAAGAGCTGGCAAGCTCACATTAGAAGTGGCCAGCAATTTCGAGAAGTTGCTTCTACATCTGATTTAGAAATTAAAATTATTTTATATCTCCACAATTAAAAGTTTTGGTCCTATTTTCTGCTGTCTTCAAGCTGTGGCTAGCTTACTGTCTGAAAAGTTTACATCCTTTTAGAGAGGACTTTTATAAACATACAAATAGCTCTGCTATTTTATTCTAGTTTTTATCCCCTTTTTCTGTTGTTTGGGATTTTTTTGTTGTTTTTTTTTTTTTTTTTTATTTTTCTTTCTCTTTTGGTTTGGTTTGGTTTTTCCCTTCATGATTCTCCATTTTGCCTGTTTAAGAATCAGATTACCTCGACAGATATTTTCTTCTTTTGAAGGGAATCAAGGCTCTGTTAGATAAGGCAGAAGACTTAAATTACTTGCTCAATTATATCTTAGTCCTCTGATTTGTTTTCAGAATTGCCTTGTAAATGCCTTGTACATTGAACCTTAGGAGTTAACTTGAAGACTATTCTAAAAACAGTCAGACTTGAGCCAAAAACTTACCCAGGGACATTAAAGCAATTCAATGCACTGGTAAGTATTTGGGACATCTGCTTTATTTGCTGCAGGTGCTTCAAACTGGAGGTCTGCCAGGGAGAGAACTCTTATAAAACTCCTTCACCTTATGTAAGTAAGGACACACTCCTTCAATATACGTATATATAAGGGTTGGAAGAATCAGAGCATCAGGATGCTTCTGACACTGAGGAAAGCTCCAGCGACTCCAGCCTTCCTGAACATCAGCAATAACAACAGCAGCTGTGGCTGTGGTCAATAAGACATTTGTCTAACAGAATGTTAAGCTGCTTTCCCTTACAATCATTTTACAGCTGACTGATTCAGATGTTTTTGTATAAATGCCTTGTTTGACAAGTTCATTCTTGTCTCTGCATTTAAGATAATTTCTCTGACCACCATATGGACAGGATTCATTTGTCAAATAGCCCACCCCTACTGCTTTTGGAAGCAGCAGGCATTTTCCTATTTTTTTTTTTTTTAATACAGCAAAGAAGTTCTATAATAACAACCTTGACAGGATAAAACAAAAGACACTGAAAGGAGATATTTTCAAAGAGTTAAGACAGTATTAGTGCTACAACAGCCCTTAAAAATGTTCACAGTATTTAAAAGAGGCTTGGTATTTAGAGAGAAACATGGAAAGCCATGCTGGTAACATTATTTTCCTTCATACTCAGTCATGGTATGATCCTGGGAAAGTCTGACTGTGTTTCTGTGTCTCAGCTTCCTACAGCTGGGACAGAAATTCTCCAACAAGTCATTATAAAAAAGCCACATAAACTCAAACGCACCTCATAAGAGGACAAGTAGTAAAATCTCTTTAGATATAACACGATCAAACATGCCAAGTTAAATAGAGGCTTAGCCAACCTTCCCTCAATTATAATTTGGAAGATGATCGTACCTGTAAGGAAAACACCTTTGCACTCACATGAGTCCTTGCCTCATTTGAAACAACTGTTCGAAGGGGAAGTGAAAAAAAGTATCTCACAAATTTCAGTGTCAAGAGCCTTTGCT
The DNA here is from genome assembly GCA_013396875.1 of Vireo altiloquus. Taxonomy (NCBI): domain Eukaryota; kingdom Metazoa; phylum Chordata; class Aves; order Passeriformes; family Vireonidae; genus Vireo; species Vireo altiloquus. The sequence continues at coordinate 400,663 of VZRF01003300.1, forward strand.
ACTGTTCCAAGTTCTGTTTCTGCTGTATTAGAAAAATACCATGTAAAATGCATTTTATCTCTATATTGCATACAGTATCCTGTTGTCCTGTTCCCTCTCAGAGGAGGATAAGTGTCACCAGGTAAGAACTGTATATAAGTGTTAGAGCATATTAAAGAATTAAAGCAGTTTTTAACTTTATTTTTGTGTTTTAAATGCAATCACATAACCAAGGCGGGGGCTCATGCTAAATTTCCATAACAATGTATACTTCTGTTTCTGTATCAGTAGGTATAGTACCAAAATCAACATTAGAAAACACAACTTCTCAGTCAAAATGTCTTCAATCATCACCGTACAACAGCACAATGTTAAACCATCCATTTCTCACATACAGATCACAGCAAAGTACAATCTCCTATCTTGGCACTTCCCTGTACAGGTGTTTTACCATGGAAGAAATTTTTTTTTCTGACCACACAGCTTACTTCCTTTGCTCCATAGCCTTTCCAATGGGAATAATTTCTGATAAATCACCTACATTATTTTCCAGATGAAAACAATCCAATATTTCTTTCAATTGCAACTAATGACACAGATAAGCAAAAAAAAAATATTGGCAGCAGCAATAATTCTACATCTCCTACACTCTGTATTCAAAAACTTCTCCCACCTAAAAGCTTTTTATGCAATTTATTTTCCCTGAATCTATTCTTTTATCCCTGGTCCCCCCGAGGCACCTGCTAAGCACTCCTTGGAAGCTGCTCCAAGATCAACCTAAAGATAAAGCATCATTTTTACCCTGAGTCCTCCAGCCCTCAGTTCCTGGCAAGTAAAGTCTAAACCAAAAGGTATTCAGCTTTCATTCGACTCTCTCAAGAATGATCAAGTGCAACCACTGCAGGAAGAGGAGCATGCTTGTCAGAAACAGTAGCATTCTCTCTCCTTAAAATGTTACTGTCATGCCCCTGTTATTTACCCTGGACTCCAACATGCCCTGATTGGGTTTCTAATATCCTGGGAATATGTCCCAGTTAGATTCAGCAAGACTAGGAAAAGAATTCACCTATTGAAAGTTTTCATTCTAACTTGTGAAGAGTGGCTCATCTTCACTTGGACTTGGTGAACTCGATTGCAATTTAGAAGCTGGTGGAGCAGTCTCTCATTAAAAAGACCTTTTCAGTGCTTCTCATCCAAACACACATTCTTTCTCACCAGATTATATGTAAACTCCCTGATTTAGCATATTCCTTAACACTCAGCACAAAATTCTGTTCATTTATTCTGCAATAAATAAGGTTTTTAACATTAGGATTAAATGATCTGGCCATCTTTTCTACGAAGACTGAGAATTTACTTAGATCTCAGAAATTAAAATAAGGATGAGACATCCATCCTTCTAAGTTTCAGAAAATACTAGACTTCCTCCCTTGAATGGGTACTCTTTTTAGATATTTATTTGTTCAGAATTTAACCAAATACTGTTTATTCGTCCTTTTTAAACAAAACCCATTGCATTACTGGATTTTAAAAAATCCATTACTCACTGGAGAAAATTATTCCAAATTACTTTTCCATTGGTACTCAATAAAATGTCAATCATTCCTGGCAAGGCTGGTTTTTTACTTATTGTAAGATTAAAAACTTTAATGTGGGAGAAAAAAAAATAGCTCCATCTATCTACTGAATTTTATCCAACAAAATTTTTAAAAATTATTTGATTAGCACACAGGAAATTCCACAGATAATTTCAATAGTTTGAGGCTTTGGCTGAGGTTCAATACCCTTTTGATGCAGATTGCCTGAATGACTTTATGCCAGTTTGATGAGAATAAAGTCTTCTAGGCAACTAGATATATAAAGCTTTTAGTTGAAATTCCTCAATATTCACATTATTAAGGACTTTTTGATAAGTCACAGATAATATCATGAAGTAGTGACAGCCATGTGAGTATCTTAGAGAGGAATAATCCACTTTAATGAAAATCAACATTAGGTTTGTTTATTACGCTCTAGATACGCCCTCTAACATCATAGATATGGATCCAAGGGCATAGTTTGCACTGCATTTCCTAAATTCTTAACACAATGAGGCCTTCAATTTCATGAAGCCTCCAGTTGCTAGTGTAAATCAAAATATAAATGGCAGAATGGAGACTGAGAAACTAGTAAAACTGAAAAAAACAATTTGGAAAGATGCATGAGGCCAATAATCCATTAATGGATTTGATATGCCTCAGAAAACGTCGAGAAAAAATTGTCTATTTTTGTTCCCCCAACGAATTCCAACACACTGAAATCAGCAGGACAGTTTTCTATTGGCTATGCTTTCAAAAGAAGATGATTCACACAGGGAAAAAAACAACAATAAACAAAAAAAAATCATAGAATCATAGAAGAATAGAATGGCCTTTGCATATAAATGAACAACAGAACTTAAATGTAGAGGTCAATTAGCTATAAACTAAAACTATGAGAAAGAAACATTAATTGGAATCAATATGTGGTTGTGAAAATGTTTGAAAAACCTAAGTAATTGCAACATGTAATACTGTTGTCTTAAAGGAAAGTAGAAAGGTCAGGTAATTAAATTGTCTTTATGTGAACAAGGAATAAAAGCTGCAGCTTTTAAACATATTGAAGTAGTACATAGAAGAGTGTGAGAAAGTTAATTATTCAATACCAAGACAATCAAACTAAAAAAGGAGAACCTCACACAAATTGACAATTCTTGAAGCACTTAATGTAAACCCCTAACAAAACAAATTGCCAGTAAAATGAAAATTGATAATTTGCTTGCTTCGAATGATTTGCAGTTAGTCACATATTGTGAAAAATTGTATCGTAATTCACAAATGCAGTGTCACTTACCAAAAAGATGAGAAATATTGAACCATCTAGGGAGAAATGCTGTTTACTCCCTAGTTAGTAAAAGGAGATGCTTGCTTTTGTAGTTTGCCAGTCAGTTTGGGATAAAGCAGAAACATTTGGGGATAAAGGAGGCTGGGATATTGTTTTCTCCCCAGCAGGCCACAATTAAAGGCAGAAGAAAAGTAATCAGTCTTCTTCTGATATTGTCATGTGTACACCAAGCTACTGATCCCCAGATGGACTAGCACAATCTTGGGAATAAGAGTCTTAACTCAAAATAACAGCATGCTAGCATTAATTTTGTTGTCTTATGTTGGTAAAACCTCTCTCCAAAGGATTCCGCCAGAAGATGAGGATACATTCAAAGCAGGCACAGAAACTCGTATTGAAACTAAAAAAATTTTTAAAAAAAGTTTTTTGTAAAAAAAACTACACACATCTCAGTGTTGAACCAGTTTCCCTTTCTGCCACAAGGTTGTCTTGGGGCCACACCATGCCTCAGCTTCTGTCACCTGGCATCATTTAGCGAGGAGTGTCGAGGAGAGAAGCACTGACTTTGAGAACTGTGTGTCTCTGAAGGCAGATGGCTCAGATTCAGCCCAGAAACTCCTCGGTACTTTTGAGCTTCATTTAGGAGCGAGGTTGAATACCCAATTTGTACACAGAATAAATCAAACCCAATGCCATTCTGCAGTAAAATAAAGAAATAAATAATAACTTAAAAAGTTGTGTTTGTTTCAAAAATTACGGGTTTTTTTCCTTTTAATGGGAAAAATCACTTAAGCTGGAGATTATGACAGTTAGTATATATTTGCTGTGGAAAAACCCTGTATGAGTTACACCCTGTAGAGTACCTGTGCACATAAGGAAGATAATGTAGCCCAGGCTACATTTAGAGAGCATGGCTGGTGAATTCCACGCTCTGCCCTGATGCCCTGCTCTCAGTGAGTTCCAGTGGAGGAGCTGTTGGAACAATCCAGAATTTCCATTTTTTTCCCACACCTTCACCCTAGAAAATCTAGACCCATGAACTGGAAAGTGTCCCCTTTCAAAAATGTGGTGTTCCTTCCTTGTTATGAATTTCACCATTTAATTACTCTGCTGTAAGACTATGTGTTTGTTACTCAAACTTCATGTCTTGATTAAAACCAGGTACTCTTACTTTAGAAGAGGGGGAATTCAGCATCAAACAGTGGTCACACTTGTGGAAATTCTCCCTTCTGCACATCTTCAATTATCACAATGCATCTTATTGAACTGTATGTCAAAATGAAAATTTCTTGGTTGGAATGTTGAAAATCAAAAAGCAAATCAACATCAGGAAATGTCATTTTTTTATTAAATAGATATAGCTGCTTACATAATACAGGAAAGAATTAATTGTAATATTGAAAATTAGGGTTTGCTTAGGCGTTTGGGGGGGGGGGGATTTGGGTGTTGCATTTTTTGTTACTGTTCAGAAAACAGTTTGCTTACTCCTCCTGAAGTTCTACACTTGAAGTATACACAAAAGAAACCCAAACAAACCAAAAAACCAGAAACCAAAAAACTCCCACCTAATTTAGAGACCACCTTTCTTTCATTTTCACAATAATTTGCTTTAAACAAAATTATGTGAGGAATGAAGGAGTCTTTATGAATACTCCAGTCAAAGCATTCCAGCAGTCTCTACTTTCAAGCAATGATATCATGAATGCTGGATTCCTCCCTTTACATGGAAAGTGTTTTATGACCTATAATTTACTAGGATCTTTCCTCTATACAAGTGCAAAAAAAGTTACTTTTATATGCTGTTAAAAACCTTCTGGACAGGAGAATATAAGGTTTAAAGAGAAATTATAAACAAAACAAAAAGAAAACCCAACAAAACAAACAACTTGGTTAATAGAAAAGCAAATTATTGTGCAATCAGAAGAGTGCAAGACAAGAAACTCAGAATAGTGTGATGCAAAACAAAACCAGACAAAGTGTCAGTGTCCTTTCCTTCACAAAGAGGGAAATGGACCACTTGGATTCTTGCTTACTGAGATTTAATTTTGGACAGACAATTTAACTGACCTTGCCACAAACCCCAGTTTTGTCTCATTTGTCTCTTCTCTTGCCCTTTTCACAGATGAGGGATGAAATCTCTCCTGTTAAGACAGGCTGAGAGAGTTGGGGTTGTTTGGTTTGGAGAAGGGCTCCGGGGAAACCTTAGAGCTCCTTCCTGTAAATAAGCAGTGCTACAAGACAGGACAAACTTTTTACCAAAACCCATAATGACTGGACAAGGGGCAATAGGTTTAAACTGTAAGCAGGTCGGTATAGATTGGACATAATGAAGATTTATTTTATTATTATTACTAGGTTGTTGAGACACTGGCACAGGTTGTTCAGAAAAGTTGTGGCTGCCTCATCCCTGGAAGTGTTCAAAGGCAGTTTGAGCAATCTGATCAAATGAAAGCAGTGATAAACGAGATCGGGCCAGATGACATTTTATTGTATTTTCCAACCAAATGATTCTACAAATCTGTTCTCCCTCCTATATATGGGTTGGTAGGAGATGATATTGTCTTTAATCATAGTAACAAAACAACAAGGCAAACAAACTCTTTAGAGGCAGATACATTAACAAGTAAATTTCAACCTAATTAGGTTGAAAAAATTATTAGAGTACTTCATGTGCAATAGGGATTAGGGATTCTCACCCATAATCGCTCAACTCTGATGCTGGGTATTGAAGGTGGTGCCCAGGCTGGGAAATTTTCCCTGTGTAATGTCTCACACCACCTCTGGCAGAGTAGTGACCTGCAGGCAGCTTCGTGAACACTATGGGTGCTTTACATGTGCAATAAGTGAAGCTCTCACCCTAAAATAATAAGAATTTTTGGTCACAGGCTTTCTGTTGTGGTATTTGTGTATCCACATCAGCCACAGTATGGCACTAGGCCAGATCCAACCCCTTTAATTACTAGCCAAAGCAAATAGTACACGTGGTCTCCAGCTATCAGACAAACTCTGATGCTTATCCTGCATCTAATATTCCTTGCAACACCTTTTCTTCCCTGAAGATATTATGAAGTTTAGCTGGAACTTACTGAAAGTTTCTAAAGTTGCTGGGCAGATGAGAAAAAGTCCACAGAGCACTCTCATAAGACTTTTCCTCATAGAAAGAAGGTAACCTCTCATTACACCTCCCCATGTTAAGGAATTACTCTGAAGTTCCACAAACAATCACAAATATCTGGAAGGTGATGAAATTCACACATAGCCAAAAAGAAAAAAACAGGTAAGTATTTAAAAATCATAAAATGCCTTATTACAAAGGAATAGCAGCTTGATTTATGATGTACCATAGCATTCTCAAAACCACGAAGGAACTGTGTAAGTCAACTAAATAAATACTTTATACACGTTTACACTTTATTATACCTTTCTGAATTCAAGTGAGGAATTCTTCTAGGTCTGTTTTCAGGCAAATTTAAGTGTTTAATAACAACTGTCTTTGTTTCTTTGTGTTCGCTGCTACATATTTTAGCAGTTTGGGGCTCTCAAAAACAAGCCCTACGTACTGATTCTGTGATTATTCCCTAATGATTAAGCATCATGACACTATTGCTCATGCAGAAGCAAAAAAAAAAAAAACACAAGTTGCCAAGTCTGTTAGAATTTAGTATGATTCTGAAAGCTGGCAAACTTTTCCTTCATCTGTTGCTGCTAAGTACGCAGTAATCTCAATTTTCAATAAGAAAGTTCATATTATAGTCCAAAGCTTCAAGACTGGAGATCCTCCACAAGGAAGGACAAGGCCTGAACAGCCCACAACCCAGGAAAGGATGACAACTTGACCACCAGGAACACCTTCCCAGTCTTCCAAATGTCCTCACACTTACAAGCAGAAACAGCACAGAGTTCCTCTCAGCATTTGTAGATAACCATATATAATGCAACACTTTGACATAATGTATCCAATAAATGAGGACAATATTATTTCATAGTATTTTCATCACCTAATTGCACAAAACCTCAGACATTTATTTTAGAATGTAAAAACAAGGCAACTTGAAGAACACTTAATAAACATAGAATATATTTGGTTATTTATTGCCCCACTGAAAACACTGGTATTCCATTTGCATAAGATTTTTTTTTTTAATTTATTATGGTTTTGACTTTTTTTTAGATATTGAACTGTTTTTAAGAAGAGAAAAGCTATATACTCTTTTCATTTAAATTACTTCAATCTTCCTCTCTTTCATTACAGATATGTTCACTGGTTTTTTTGTATTCAGGAAAGCTGTGATTGGAGGGTGCTGTCTTTATTCTCAGCCCTTGGAACACACAATCAAGGCTTTCCCATTACTATGTTACACTGTGGGTCTGTATTTTTGAAAATACTGTACAGTCATCCTTGACAGCACATTAACAGCAGGTACAAATATACACAGGTTGAGAAGGAACTTACTAAATTTTTCTACAAAAAGGTATGATTCTTAAAATTTCAATTCCAGCTCATTTTGATTATCATAGTTCAGTATGTTTTCGCTTGTCTTCCAGAACAGCACCAGACGGCTGTAGGCTTGACATCTGTCTGTGAAGGTCACAGGTGTGTGCCAGCCTGGTCTGGAAGTCACACATCATGAGGCAGAGCCTGGGTTCTGTGCCTCTGATACCTTTGAAAGAAAAAGCTGCACAGGAGTGTTAATGTGCATATGTAGCTTCCAGCCCACATCTGGCTTGTGTCTGGCCACAAGCTGTGCAGCTGCAGTATGCATCATCCAGTCATCAGGCTCTTTTCTGGGATCCAGAGGTCTATCCAGGCTGGTCAATGGTGATCACCATAATTCCTTATACTCAGGAGGCTGAGATTTGGCTGTCACCCTGCACTGTGCACTAAGGCAATGCCGACATTAGGCAAACAAGGAAAGAGTTCATAACTTCTAGCAGGAATATTAATTCTTTACAGAAAACACCTGGTGATATTAGGCTCTGTATGATAACTAAACAATTGAGAAAAATGAGGAAGTTGGGGGGGTCTGGGCATTTATTTACTTATTTTTTAAATTTACTTTTTTTACAACCCACACTGTGATAACAGCAGGACTAATCACTGGATTAGGATGTTATTGCTTTGGAAAGCTCACCGTATATATTTGCAATTCTGAACAGCTTGCAGAGGTCTGCTTATGAAATTCACAGAGCTACTGTCAGCTTTGGAGAAGGCTAAAGTAAAAATAAGTAACAATGAGAAGTCTACTTTTTCTATTACTATTGTGAGATTCAGGCTTGTTCCCTGCACTCTGAAAGTGGGCATTCTACATTATTCTCAAAAATAATGACATTTATAAATAGCTAACTATTTCAGCATGGTTGTTGGTTTTGTTCTGAATCTCTTATTTTTATCAAACTTCTCAGAAAAAGACAGCCTTAGAAACCAGTCATATATCATTAGCTTCTTGGTATAGTGATTCCTCATAGGAAAATACTAAAATTATAGTGATGGAAATTAAGACATTAGAATCCAACACAGATGAAACACTTCTTTATACTGCAGAAGGACTCTGCTACAGGTGAGAGGTCTCCTTTGTACACTGAAAATTTACATTATGTGTTGGCTTGGTGGGAGCCCAAAATGAAGAAGAGAAGAAAGAGTAGCTGGACAAGGAGCATGAAGGGAGATCAGGCAGATACAAGGAACTTGTAACAAAACAGAGCTCAATCCCTATTTTGGCTTTTGGCCTACATTTTAGAGAGCTCTGTAGATTAAAACACCTTATCATAACCATCCTGCAGCACCAACCTGTTCTTCTGCCACTTTTCAAATTTTCAGATAGGTTTGTAATTTTAGATTCATATGGCTGATGAAAGAACACTCTTCTCCATTAAATTACCTTTCATAAGCGAACTATTTATTAGACTTTAATAAAGAAAATGCATATTTTAATTTATTCAATGTTTCTTTAGAAGTTGAACCTAGACCATTCGGTCTTCATGGCCATGAGGAATGAAGGGCAACTTGGAAGGGCTCTGAGCAACCTGGTCTAGTGGAAGGTGTCCCCACCCATGGCAGAGGGGCTGGAACTGGATGATCTTTAAGATCTGTTCCAGTCCAAACCACCACTTGTCATTCTTTGACAAGGCTCCTCTTGAGGTTCATGTTCTGAAAAATGGGAAGAGAAGAAAAAAAAAGGAAATTAAAAAGAGGATAGCACGTGGAAAAAACATGAAATATAATTTCCACACCAGTAAGCTTCACAGAGCTGAGGATAAAAAGGGGCTTTCAAGAAACATAAATGTGAATAAAGGAGGCATCTGTCTCTGACTTTATGGAAACTGTTTAATGCTTAAGGACCATTAATAGAGGCCTCAAGTATTGCTGCACTTTAGCATGAAATGTTGGGAAAAAAGGAATTTTAAAGAAGTGAGATAACAAGCTGACCAGTGCTTTAATGGGAATGACAAAAGCGTTGTGGTACTAAGGAGCTTCTAATGTCAGTCCAAAGGAAATTGGATTGGGAAGATAGAAGGACAATTTGCAGGTGTCCTTGCAGACCCAACATTGTTTTGTTCATTGGTTGTCCAGACAAGTAATGTTTTAATAGCAGAAGAAATATGCTTGTACCTCTTAGAAGGCAGTCAAGACATGAAAGAAGTTCTATCTCTAATTTGTCATTTTCTGTCTATTTTCATGAGAACGTCTATATAATGGTAACTGGTAAGAGAGCCAAGTTGCTAAAATATGAAGTTCAGAGCATTAGCATTTATCCTGATTCCTTGGATGAGGCTGTCAAGAAAAGAGCTTGTGATGATCACAGGATTTTATCTTAGAAGCTGCTTCAGTTCGTTAATTTTCATTAGTTCTCAAGTGTTAACTCTAAAAATATAAAAGCTAAATGATGCCCATTTTAGAAGACCTTCTTTAATATTTAAGAAATTAGGATCATATGTTTACCTACAAAATTTCTTCTAACACTGGACTTTGCCCTGCTGATTATATTGAATTTGATATTTAAGTATCTGGGGATTTAAGTATTAAAGGAATTTTATTCACATTTCATCATGAGAGAACAGTATCATCAAAGTGTTTAATACTTTTAATGTTTACTACTCCACATCTTGTCTTCTCTAACACATTTGGTATTAACACATCTTAATTCACTTTTCACCTTTCAAATTGTTTGTGTTAACATTGATTTTGCAAGCATTTTTCCAATAATTTCTCATCTGGTGATGTTAGGATGTAATAAGAATATTCCTTATGAAACACCCCATCTAACTCATATCAGATGATGTATTCATGCATTCATGATGTATTCTGTGTTCTTTTATGGAAAAGTAGGTAATGGAGATTAACAAAAAATTTAAATCACACTAGGAATCACGCCAGGAACTACTACACTTGTTAACATTTGAGAATATACAGAAAGGTAAGATCCCTTTGACAAAAACTGCAAAGGATTTTCAAAACCAGGTATTTTAATCTATTTCAATCAGAGTGATATTTGAAGCCTTGTTTTGTCAAGTTTGAGAAGGCTTTGGAGATATTGAGAACAATATATTTAGCACCCATTGAATTGCATGAGTGATTTTTCTTCTGGAAAAATCAGGGGAAATCTATTTTACAGATTGCAAACCATGCGGTTTTAGACCTCGACCAGCTTCTCTGGAGATGCAGAATGGAAATGAGACATACATAGAGTTAATGAAAAGAAAACTAGGCAGAGTGAGAGAGGAGGAGGATAATGAAAAGTGAGTTTGCAAATGCAGAAAATTCGAAGGAGTCCTTTGCAAAATACCCAGAGGCAAAGGCTGTCTCAGATACACAAGATGCCCCTCAGATCTAACCACCTAGAACAGACCTTTGATGCCTGCTGTATGATAACTCTAGAACAGAAGATACTGAGAAGCATCAAATTTTTTTCAAAATAGCAATTGAACATATGAATGAAAATATGAGAAAAACCTTCAGGCATGGCTCTTTCCTGATTGCATACTAACCAGTTTATCTATCCCATTGCATACACTGAAAAGCATCATGTGCTAGGAATGCTCTGCTTTGCTCTCAGGTGCCTCTGCCCTGACACTCTGAAGATGCTGAACTGGCTTAAAGCTCATAGTAGAGGCATGTGCACACATAATATCCCTTCAAGCAGATAAAACATTTTGTGGAAATCCGTCCTTATATTTCTTCATTTCACTTCTATTTTAAATTGCTCGCAGATTTCACGTCTGTTTGTTAAGCAGAATACTGAAAATCCATCAGTTCTATTAAGAGTTTTGTGTGGCCAGACCCAAAGGACTCAGTATTTTAATGTTTTACATGCACGCAATAATTTTTTTTCAGTCACTGTGGTCTTTTCTCAAAGAAAAGCATTTTAGAATGAAATAATTAAACTGTAAATTCATGGCAATTGAAACATATGATAGTGGTTCATTTATAACTTAGCTACAAGTAATGGGTGTATTGTTCTTGTCTATTGGTTTTTCTTATTTACCTCTTAAAACAGAATATTATATCATTAAATCTGCTCTATTAGTATTTGCTGTCTTAACAGCATGTTAGCCTGTTTTTTTGTGAAGTAAATACAAAGTCTTTAATTTTCTATTCTTCACTGCATTTTCTACTCTCACAGAACCATCCATCCTGTGACATCCTTTTTCATGTAGAGTAGTAACTTATCCTCCAAATATTGCTTTTTCAAAAAAAAAATTATTAAAGATTTCAGCAAACCATTGCTTTATAAGATAAAGTATAGAGAGTTTTCCATAGGTGTATGGAAATTAGGTTTCTTTTCCAATGAGGATGATTTACATCTTTCAGAAGGCTGCGTTTTTAGGGTTTTTATACATTTTGTTTTTCTTTTTTTTTTTTCAGAGAACTATTTAAAAATTTGAGTTACGAGTCGTTAAAATCTTGTCGGAACAGTTTTCAGCTAAAAAAAATCATAGCTTTATCCGAGTTAAAATATTTCATTTTAACATTTTTATTCAGCAAAATTTTCAATGTTGAGTGCTTCATTTCAATGTCTTTTTGAAGCATGTGCTGCCCAGTAAGATGGTCTATGGTCTATTTTATTTTCATAATTCATTATCTTTTTTTTTCTGACTTTATTTGCAATGCTATATACAGTATTTCCCTGGCCTTACCAAAGTCCTGCACCTAGACAAAGGAAGATCAAAGCCAATGAGAGATACTCACCCTGACTGCTAAGAAAGCAAAGCATTTCAATTATGAGAAATGTTGAAAGAGAGAGAGAGCAAAGTAAACTGAAACTGTCAGGGTCACCTCCCCCGCCAAAGCTCAAAGCTACCATAAAAAGGTCATCTGTGATGTGAACAAATTTTGTGGAAAAGGGATGCCTTTTAAACTTCAGTGAAAGAAACCCTGACTGGTGTGGTTGCTGTGACAGACCAGTAAAATGTCCTTGCCGATGAATGAATTAACAGCGACACACAACATTAAAACGATGCCAGCATGGTCTTACATGACAAGGTCAGAGGATGAGTAGCTTTTTGCAGCCCTGTCAAATCAATTACCACAGGCCACTTCAGAGGTCAGCTTATTGCCCTCACCACGATCCAGGTCTGTGCTGCGATGCTGCACACGGGGGAGCTGAGTGGTCTGTGGCCAGTGTGAGCACAGCCTGCACAGCCCTGCAAACAAAGACATCAGTGTGGCACCAGGCAATGCAACACCACGGCTGGAGGGCAACAAATTGATGGGGAGGCACTGGCAATGGAGAAGCAAAAGGTGTCTGCATCTTCTCCAGATCCCACATTGCGTGGGTGTGTGATAAAATTGTCAACCACAACCCTTAAATATTATTTTGTCCTCATGAGCTAATGCGTTAGCACTTCAACCGCATCACATTTTTGTCAGGTTTCAGCCATCTCCTTTGATATATTCCTCCCCAGATATCTTTAGATTATTAAAGGTAGAAAACAGATGTGAGTGAGTTTTTCCTGTGCTATAGGTGTCGTCCCATACCATTTACAACTTAGAGACAGACTGAACTTGCTCAGCATGTTTGCCTGCAAGTCAAGGTGGTATTTTCCTAGCCAGATCTTTGATACTTTCAAAGTAAAACCATTTTGAGTTTTAGATTATGCTCATTTCTAAACCTTTCAACTACTAAAGCAGTGCAAATGCTTAAGTGTTGCAAATACTCTGTAATATTGAAGTAATCTGGAATTTCAGAAGCTGTTCCTGACTCGCGCTGTGTGAAAACTCTCAGTCATGCATAGCTTTTGTAACCAGGTTTAAAGCACAAAAAACTGAGAAGTACATGTGTAATTTGTGTGTCCATGGTGTCTTCCAGAATTTAGAAGTATCATGTCAAAAAACAACTTCTCTCTGCCTCAAGGATGTGTACGTTGAATTATTAATAATACAAATGCTTCTCTGTGCTGGTTTTTTTTTTATTTCAGTACTTTTACATCATTACCAGGGCTCTTTCAGAGCACTGCTGGTTTTTTAAAGCCAACTCATTCTGCATTATAAGCAAACAGAACTGAATAAATGTAATCTCTGTGAATACAAATTGTGAACAGAGTGTGTATTTACCAACCTGCAGCTGAAAAATCTCTTTAGATATTCCTTACTTAAACTGAGATGAACCTAAAGGGCAAATTCTAGCCTCATATTCTCAATTTCAGATTATATACCTACAAGAGGAAGAGAAAATGTTAAAAAACAAAAAAAGAAATGGCACAAAAGAGGAGGCTGTGATGACTTGGTTTGTAGGGACATACTAGTCATCCACATTTTGCAGCAGCATTAAACTGAAGTGTCAGGCACCACACTCCCTTTGCACCAAGCTCAGCATAAAGCATCAAACACCAGCTGTTTTCTTGGTCAAGCAGCTCACTTGCTCGTTGCTGTCGCAACGTTTTATGTGATCGGTATTTTTTACTATATTCTTAAAATAAAAAAGCATGCAAAAATAACGTTTGGACAACTTCAAAGGATCAATATATCCTTAAAGCGTCCTGGTGGCTTGGAGGAAGGGAAAACTAAACCCCTGAGGAAAGAGCTGAATTCCCCTGAGCAAAGCTTTGCAGCTTCACCTGGATTACAATGAATTAGATGTCCTCAGCCCATCCTGAGCTTCAGCTCTGTGGATAGGAATGGATCCTGAAAACATTATCTTCTTCCCAGAGCTGCAGCTCTGGGAACCAAGGGAAGGAGTGCCACCACGGCATGCAGAATTCACACAAGTGGGTGAATAATTCAGATATTTTAACTATGCCATCTAGAATTTCCATCCCCTGTTTCAAATCATCCATAGGATACATATTTCAGTCCTTTCAGGCACTCAGTTTGTGGAAATACAAATCCCACTGGGACAGAAAAACAATGCCAGAATAACAGGCACATTTATTTTTCTTTTCTGTGTGTTAGAACAACTGTAACTCAGTGGCACTCCAGTGAAATACATATGCAACTAAAAACAGAGTCTGTGGAAAACAAATTAAAAACTAAATAAGCCACAGAGTGTAACTGGAATCAGATAGATTTGGAAAGCAGAAAGGAATGCTGATGAAGTGCATGCAGCTTTTCCCTTGCAAAACCAAGCACAGGGTATGAATGCCAGCCAAACACACTCATTGTGTTTCAGTAGATCTTCATGACTTAAGATCATGTGTTGTTTTTTAAAATGTCAAGTTTGTATCTGGTTAGCAACACACATCGATCACAAAAAGAAAAGGTGTCGTGATGCTCCCAGTGCCTAAAAATCAGTGAGATTTTTCTCCCTGCTCATGGAATTCAAAATCTGGTTTACTAAGTACAGATCCTGAGCTCGTATCCAGATGACTATTACTCTGTTGGTCAGAGTAGTTAAACCCCACATTTCAGCAATACATGTAAGGGGAATGTTCAGGTACCAAGGATTTAAACATTTAATGCTTTGTTAAAACATCATGATATAAACCTCCTAGAGTCATTGAATTCTGAGAAAAACCTGTTGTGATTGATCTCACATATGTTCATAGGCTTTATGAGAAACTTCCTGGAAGTGGAGGACTAGGTTTTAAGATTAGTTAGCTGGTTGCTTGCTGATTTGGTTTTGGGGTTTTTTGCTTGTTCTGTTTTATGCTGTTGATCATTTTAGCCTCCTGAATATAAAAATATACAGCTTCATTATAATCTAAATGAAAGAAATATATGGAAGTCACTAGAATTGGCATTGCATTTGCACAATATTTTATTTACACTATAATTCCAGAATAATATCTGATTTTCCCACTTCTTTTTTTTTTTTTTTTTCTGCGATAAATCATTCTTTGGTAAGAAATCTGGAATATTATTTAGCAGTAGAGTGTCTTATTTGTAATTTGTGAAGATACACTGCCTGGACCCACAGAATCTTACTTCTCCAGTACAATACTATCTTTTTCCTAGAAGTCAGAAAAAGATTTATTTGGTGGGGATGAACAGGTATTTTTAATAAATCATTAATTAAAAAGAGTTTGTTTATGAATTCAACAGAATTTGATAGATGGATCATTAACAAAACCAATCAACCAAAATACTCTTCCAACCTAATTTACAGAATTACCATGGCTTATTTTTTTATCCAGTAGCCTATTGAACCAGACACTTGTGCCTACAAGTGATATATATTCTAAACCTAAAAGTCTTGAACCTGCATTTGGCACTTTTTTATGTGACGTTCTGGATCAGGAAGCTTGTACTTCTTCCCTTGAAACTATCAAAATTCAATGTGACTTGAGATAGATTTAATAATCTGATAACAAATATACAAATATGGAAGTGGTGATACCTAGATTTCAGTAGCTCCTTTTTTTCTCTGGAGTATTTATTTTTTCCTGAAAATCACATGGTACTCCCATTCAAGCTAAACTACTTTTTCACTGCAATAATATTTTCTTCCATAAAATGGTAAATAATTAAAAATACAAGCATTTAATTTTCTAAGGCAAATCCCTAATGGAAATAAAGAAAACAAACCCCATACTGTTTGTTTCTGTCCTTTGAATCTAAAGTTCTTAATAATGTCAGGTATAAGGCTTCAAATAATACTTTTTTTATTTAGGACTGTTTCTTTGGGAGTTTCATATGTTTGAAAAGCACAAAGGATACTTTGAACATCAAGAAACCTGTAGAAAAATCTCTAATATATCTTGCTGCAATATAGTATACACAGGTATCTCGTACAGCTAATATTGATTACCAGGCAGTATTGTCTTTATGAAGAGTTAACAGCAATTTCACTTCCCTTATGTGGTGCTGGATATCTCTTGGAACCAAAAGACCAACTTCAGATAAATTTTTCTAATTAAATTGGAGTGGTATTTGCTTGGAAGGCTATATCTATTTTTAATAAAATTGAAGAGAAAAACTGGAAAAAAAAGAGTTGTACTTGCATTCATTACAAGTTTTTAGCACATCATTAGAATAATTTTGATTCTGATTTGACATGAAATGAATTAAAAACTCTTGCTCCACTAAAGGAGAAATTTCATTTTTATATAAGGCTGAGTTATTGACACTGGCTTTAAAAAATAAAAATAAAAAAAGCAAAAAGCATCTTTTCCCAGCCTTCTGCAACTCTAGACTCTAGACTTGCAATAAATTAAACTGATTAAGAAATTAAATCCTGTCTTTGTTTGTAAAAGGCGATGCATTGTAGCAGCCTGAGGCAAGAGATACTCACAAAGACCACGGTAAGGGAAATCATCTAATGTGCAAAAATATATAGGTACTCTTCACTCATCAAAACATTTAATCCAAAACTTAAATCCAATCTATGAAATTGGACTTCTGAGTTCAAAAAGCTAATTAGTCTTTGTATTCATAACTGTTCAGAGCCCCCAAGGGAACGAAGTATTTTTAAGCGTGCTGGGGGATGGCAGGTGGTAGTTTTCACCTCTGTTATCAGCTGTGATCTGGAATGTTGACAAAATTTCTGTAGGCTATTTTTCCCCTTTTCTTAATTGCTTAGGCTTTGTGAAATTACCTTTTTTTTCTTTAAGAAATCAAGGGGTATTTTTAGAGAAAACAGACCTACATTTCTATAGGCTGAAGGAAAATCACAACACAAGACACAACACAAAATAGTTCTTAATGCATCACACAAGAACGTCCTCAGAAATCTTTCCGAACAAAAAAAAGAAGTCAAAATGTGGGAACAAAGAAAACAAGGAGGTAGGAAAAGTTTAGTAGAGGCAGAATGTCCTCTACTAAATGAAAATGGGAAATGAAATATATCCTCGTCTATCAACCATCTGATCAGCCTTACTTTTCTTTCCCATTTCCCCAGAGGGAAGTGGTAGATTTGCTCTGCTCAAGCCAGCATGTTTCACTGATAAGTAATGCTTACCTTGTCAGGGTCTTGCTTACTGCTCTTGCTGCTTTAATGGTGCAGCTCTTTCTTTTGCTTTCACAGCAGGAAAATAAATATTTTGGCTAAATTTCTTTGATGTCCCAGTTTATTCATCTTATATTTAGTAAGCAAAAGAGAAATTAATTAACTAAATTAATTTTCTCCTTACCAGGTCAATGCAGAAGTAAGTAATCTCTTTTTAAGTCGGGTATTTCTTACAGAGTTACAAAAAGTCTTGCCTGCCCTCTTGTTACCAGAAGAGCTGAATGCAATGCTACACACTAGCACAATTTTTTAATTTCTTTCTGTCACAGCCAATGAGTATAAGCCTATGAGAGAGAACAGAGAAGGCAACTTCCAATACTTTGAACTGCTTCTTTCTCATGATATACCAAGTATATAATCTGAATACATCTTCCAAAGCTCTAAGAAGTCAGACTATTCCAAGGCAGAGACTTTTAAAATTTTTTTGTGTGTCTAATATGTATACATATTTATCATAATTTTAAAAGAAATATTTAACACTCAACATTTTATTTTTCTTCATGAAATGTATGTCCCAGGAATGGCAGTATGCAGCACTTGTCACAATACATGTTTATGGTTTACTTCCAAAGACACTGGTTGCACATTAAAATTTACTGTAACATCATTGTGTTTTACCATGGGCAAATACCACACATTATGCCGAAATATGAAATAAGATTTTTTATTTGTCTTTTAATGAGTAGGATAATGGATAATAATTAAAGTGCCACAAACTTGTCTCAAGTGAGGGAATAATGATAATAATAAAGTACAAACTTTCAAAAAAGGATGTATGAAAGGATAAATTTTTAAAAAAAAACAAAGCTAATAATAGTCCTTTGTTTTTTACTTCCTTGAGCTGCAACTACTTTATTAAGTAGAGAAGAAGAAGAGATGTGAAAGTTAGTGACTTTTTAAATAGACATGGCCAAATTCAGCCTTGCTCCTGTGTTCTATTTCTTTCATGTCTTTAGAGTCTGGCCAAAAGACTGCTTTTATGCAAAGGAGACAAAACATACCCTTCTGAAAAATAGAGTTTAAGAAAAGAGCCCCAACAAAGACATAATTTTTTTTTCTGTTTGTTTGTTTTTTGGGTTTTTTAAGGGCCTTATCCTGGCCCTTAGCTATTAAATTATTTTTTATTGAATTATAAATGTGCATGGTTAAGACATGTATACATTTGTTGAAAAAATATTAAAAAAGACAAATTTTAAGTATTTTTTCTGTCAAAGTAGAAATTGGAATTCAGTGGAAAAATTCAATAGAAAACAACTGGCACATCATTATATATATGAATAACCTTATGAATATCAGATAATTTCAAAAATAAATAAATTGATAGGAGCTCATAATTTTTATTAAAAATCTTTGTTATGAAGATGGAAATAAATCTCAAGATTCTTGATTTTTGCCTATTTTTGATGAATAAGACAAAACCTTAAATATGTTGGATTTCGATGTTTTATTTCAAACAGTACTCAAGTAACAAAATGTATATTTTATTTTATGGGATGTTATTCAAACTAGTAAAATTTCTTGAAATGGTAGAGTTGAGGAAACTTTTTGTAGGAGTAGTCTGTGTCTCAGCACTTTTCTCCGAAGTGAAACTATGAATGTATTTATTTATGTAAAACTATACAAAAACTGCAGATATTGAAGAGTTATTTCAGTTTTTTGACACCTGCACATACATTTTTTTACATATATAGGTTCAGTATGCCCTTTGTTATTATCCTTACACAAAACAATTTATTTGTCCCTATAAAAACAGGAAGATAGATAATCCCAGCCCTCTAGAGATTTCTGTATAAATTTAAGTGCTATAATTCAGATGGCAGGAGATAATGTGTGAAAATAAAGGTAAACAATATTGGTAAATAAGTGAGTTTTGGATGACATCCACTGTTATAAAATACATTTTTAATTATAGTCTCATAAAATAGCCAAGATTGGGAGTGACCTTAAAAGATTATTTGGTCCAAATTTTGTGGGAAAGGCACAGCCTAGATGATATTACCTAGCACCTCTTTGATTCATCCAAACCTTTTTTTTTCTTTTTTCTTTCTTTCTTTCTTTCTTTCTTTCTTTCTTTCTTTCTTTCTTTCTTTCTTTCTTGGAGGGCTAAAATTATTTAAGGACAAATCTGAGACAGATCAATAGATGCTCTGGAATAATTCAGTACTCTGGATATTTCTTCATACAGTTTACGCATTAAGAATGAAACTAGAAAATTTGAAAATGAAAGGCTGCAGAAAATCTAAAAAGTTTACATTATTTGAACCATCACCAGGATACTGCATCACAAACACTGGTTTTATTATTTGCAAAGAGGACAGATATTCAATTTCAAAAACAACAAAAATTCCCAGAACTCATATGTGGGTTTTTTGGGCTGGTAAGTTCTTTTATTAAATTTTAAATAACAATTTTCCTGTGATGTTATTGTATTAATTATTCCTTGAACTGTTGTACTTCTTAGAGCTCTAGAGAACTGTCATAGGTTTCATTAAAGCTGCAGTGT
Source organism: Vireo altiloquus (assembly GCA_013396875.1). Taxonomy (NCBI): domain Eukaryota; kingdom Metazoa; phylum Chordata; class Aves; order Passeriformes; family Vireonidae; genus Vireo; species Vireo altiloquus. Next base: position 420,388 of record VZRF01003300.1, read on the forward strand.
AATTTGCCTTAAAATATTTAAGATTAATAAAAGCATCCTTGGCAATGAAAATGATTGAAAATGAAAAAATAATTTGAATGGCCTTGGATATGAACAGTGCATTGCATGGACTGAAGACTGGAAAGGGGAAAAATCCCAAAGAATACTTAAATGGCGATATTATTTCTTAAAACTGTGTGTGTTGGTGCATTGTATCAGATTGTATTAAACTCTCTCGTCTTGCTTGATCAAAATAAAAGACCATTTGGCACCAGGAACTGTCTTAAATCACCTGCATGGGTTTTGTATTCAGACTTTGAGTAGCTTCATGACTTAGTAATGAACAGGGGTAAAAGTATCACTGGAATTTAAATGACAGCATTAAATTGGTTTGTTTTTAGCAGTGAGGGCATGTGAATAACATGAAAAGCTCCAGATAAGTGCAGGTAAACCAGAAACATCTTGATTCTACCTCAATATTTGGGGCCTGGAAAAGCATTGTTTATGACTTAATGTTTCTAGAAAGACACCTTCCTAAACATGTTGCATCTGCTTTTAACATTTTGGCACTAGCCATGAGAAGAAATTGCAAACCTTTATCTGCAGAAGATAATTCTTTGGTTGTACCCAGTGAAGATGTGAAGGTACTTATGCCCCTGGACAGATTTTACGCAAAATACAACATGACTTTGTAAGCCTATGTTGAAAACACAGTGCAAGCAAATGATGCTCATGTTCCCATAAAAGCTTCAACTGGACTTCTCAGCACTGATTAACACAAAATTCTCCTTGGAATTTCATATATTAATGGGATAGTAATCTTACCTGATTTCACCTAAGAGTTAATCAGCTAATCAAAGCTGTTCATGTAAAAACCTTTTATCTTTAATGGCATAGGCATCCAAGGCCCCTTTGAAGAGTGATTTGTCCCATCATGAGACGTGTGCTCCACACAACAGGAGTGATGCACCCATGGCAGGGGCTAATTTCTCTCTCTTGATCTGAGTGTGAACTCCTGGTACACTTAATAATAGGTATACTTGTTATTATACCAAAGCAAACAATGTACATTTAGCGTTTTAATAAGCATACCCAGAGGTTTGTTCTATTCATAGAGCACATTTCTCAAAGGAGAAAATAAGGGTGGCTAATTTAAATAAGCAGTTACTCTAGATATTTCCTTCAAGTTGCTTCTATGCCTCCAAAATAAATTTTAAAACAAATTTTAAAAACACCCTCCAAACACATCTATCTGACAATATTCTAGCTTGATAATTTTAATTATTCTAGGGAAATAGGTTTTGTTTTTCTCCCTAGAAGACAAGAGTCTGACCAGTGTTGCAGGATAAATTCTTCTGTATTCTCTCCATGCTTGACAAAATACTTCTTTACTTTAAAATACTTGGTCCTTTTACTTTGTTTCTTCCCCTTAGGAATGAAAAAGGGACTTATGAATTAACAGAGAAAGAGGGGAAAATAATATATTATTTTTTTAGTGTGATGTGTCACTTCAGAGAAAGGGAATAAGACTAGATCTTCATTTTAAAATGCTTGAGGATTTAATGCACTGATCATTTAATGAAAAACACATAAACATTTCTTGAATGGCATAATCCACTCGCTTATTTCAGAACTTGAAAATGTATAGTAACCATTGGCTATATTCACAATGCAAAATATTTATAGCTACTTGTACTCCATCTGAGTTCTTTGACAGCCACACATAAATAAGCATCAATTAAATTCAGAGCCAGGGTTTAACAGTACTGCCATTGGAGGTGGGCAAAAAAGCTCAGTGACTGAGTCAACAAACCCAGAGCAATTCCCTGCCCAAGGAGATATATCTTGAGGATATATCAGACATTAAATTTCTCGTTTGATTCCAGCCAGGTTTCAGATTTGTTTGACTTACAACATTTTCAGGTGAAGCTTTTCTGAGCTGTTTGTTCTTCTCAAGGTAAATCACCCTTGGTTCAGCACAGATTGCCCCTGCTAAGGGGAAATGAGGATTTTTTTCCCCATGTGAGACAAAGAGCAGCAATGTCTCCCGCCCTTCCTCTCCATCCTGGGAAACAAAGCAATCATTTTTGCTATTACACTTGCTATCAGCATAGCACAAGGCTTCCAGCTTCCCTTTTTCACCCCTTCCAGCTTCCTAGTTTATTTTCTGAATGCTCTTCATCATTTTCAAATTTTCCTGTTAGTAGATTCAATACTCCAATAACTATTACTTTGCAGTGCAACACAGAGTGACCCCGATTTTCCATTCACTGGACTTTCTTCATTTTCTGAGGGAAAAAATAGTACTTCATTAAATATCTATTCATCTCTGTGCTTGGTGAAATGCAGCACTATTCTATGAAGAATCTGGACTAATTATTTATATATTTGTTTAGCTATTTGTTAGAGAGAAAAAGAGGGGATGGTTGGGTGATTAAAGGGTATTAAGGCAGGATTTTTGAAAGGAAGGTTCAATATATCATTATCACTATCCATTAAATGGACATCCTATATCACCAGTGCAATATTTATATTTTACGATGACATAGAATTTTGAAGAGCAATTTAGGGTTCCATAAGAATCAGAGTTAAATATTGTTGTAAAGTTTTTAGGTACAACCTAAAAGCTCAAAACAAGATGTCATGCTTTATGGTATTATTTTTAATCCATAAACCCTATTCCTTGACATTAGGGACTTTTATGTCATCAAAGAGATTATATAAAATACTGTACTGTTTTGCACTAATTTTTCATTTTCTTGATGTTCTTTTACATGAAGAATAAGGTTTTCTAACACCAGGAAGAAAGTTTGTTTTGCTGTGGTGTCAGGGATGCTGTTTTTGCCTGAGGCTGCCTCGCCACCAAATGATAGAAGAAATAAGGAGTGATGGCGACAGAAGAAAGAACCTACCATTTTCAGGATGCATTTAGGATCACTGTCATTAAAGTGAAAAGGAGACCACAGATAAATATTTCTATTTATCTGTGCACATTTCTATTCAGTAATTCTTTGTAGTAGATATTACTCCACCACTGATATTAAAACAAAACCAAAAATACTTCATGCAAAAGTTTGATTCAGCATTGTAGCATTGTGGCTAATGTCCTGACGTGCAGGATGTGAATTGGAGATGTTGGGATGTGTGGGCAGGAATAAGAAGGAACCAGGCTATGCCTGAAATAAGCAAAAAATCATCAGGGTTTGCTCTAAGGATACTCCAGATTTGTAGAAAAACTACAATAAGTGAGTAGATCATATAGATAAGTAGATAAAGCGAGGAAAAAAAAGAGACAATATGTTCTTAGCATATATTCAAGTCTTTGGAAGCATCCCACCAGAACTTCAGCTTGCTTTGGTGTAGTGTTAAGGTTTATTATATTTACATAAGATTTAATATATCAAGCCCTCAAGAAGAATCCAGTGTTAATAAAGAAGTAAAATTATGTTCTAAAAGGTAATTAAAGCATCATGATAGAATACTGCAATTTTGCAAAAAATATTTATGAAGAGGAAAAGAAATACTAAGGTTTCAAATACAATGAGATTTTTAATATTGTTGTTGGAAGTTTCTTTTACAGAAAGCATGTTAAATTCACTTTCAGAATAAAATATTAATTCCTAATTTCAAAATCTTGGTTTTTATCTGCCTACCAGGTTTAAACTGTGCTATTTCATAAAATGTTAAGAGTTTAAATGAGAAATCTCATATTAGCTGGGAACATACTTCTAGAGATTGCAAAAACCTAAAATGTTTTCATGACATGGGCTCCCTTGTTTTGGAGTGAAAGCACACCTGCTTGGCAAACCATACACTGCAGGATTGCAAGTCTGTGTTCCAGTTTGGGAGGAGAAATAACAGCCCTAATAAAAAAGACCACAAGTCAAGAGGGAGATTTGCATCTTGCCTTTCTAGATCTTTTCAGATTTTTGTTGTTTTCCCTCCCTCTTCCCGCACCAAAGGCACCTGGAGTCAACAGCCCACATTTATTTTTGAGTCACTATAAAAAAATAATAATAACAACCCTATAAAGGGTAGAAAGCTTATATCCAATACATTAAGTTGTCTGCACTACAGCATTAATACTCACAGACCAATTAAAAAAAAACAAACAAACAAAACCAACAAAATAAAATTGTGATTGTGGGAGGAGAGAGAATGGAAAAAGAGGTCGGGGAAACTACAAAATGCTAATATATCTTAAAATCTATTGCTAACTGCATGAAATGGCAATTATAATTTTGCATTCTAATATGTTGGTTTTTATTTATTGTTTAAAAATGTAGTTGAATTATTCACACAGTTAAAAATAAACTTTTCCTAGTATAGTTAGAGAAATTAATGGTAAATAATACAAATTACTGCTAAAATAAAATGTACTTTGTATCAACATGATCATGACATTTCTGAGTATAATGAACATTGAGAAATGTTGCATATAGCAAGAAAATCTTAAAGCCTGTCTGGGTTTACTTGTGTGTGTGTCTTTATGAGAATGTGTTTCTGTCTATGTGTCCACAAACAGAAGCATTTTACTATAATTTTCAGGTTTTGATTTGGATGAATATGGCTCTCTGTGTCTCACTCTTTCAAAACGGTATTCCATCAGGAATTAAATAAAAGAGATAATTTTTTTTAAAAAAGGTGCAATTTCAAGAAATAGTCTGACTCCTACTAAATAAGGCAAGAAGTTTTGAAGTCTTTCTGGAATTGGGATCACCATTAGTGTCAGACATGAGAGGAAACAGGTGTATCTCTAAACCTCATTTCTTTCTTTATTCCTCATAATTTTATTTTTTTATTTCCTTTTTCCAATTTTCCCATATTTTCCATTTTTCCCTTTTACCCTTTTAATTTTATTCTTTTTATCTTTCTTTTCCTTTTTTCCTTTATTTTCTCTCTCTTTTTCTTTCTTTCTTTCTTTCTTTCTTTCTTTCTTTCTTTCTTTCTTTCTTTCTTTCTTTCATCTTTCTCTTATTTTTCTCTATCTTTTTTCTTTTTCTCTTTCTTTATTCTTTTTCTACAGCTGCATACACTTTTATGTCCAAAAGCATGCTACTTACACCTAAATGTGTTTACAGCCTTTTTCAGACATTACTCTTAATACAGAAGTGAATAAAAGAAGAAAAATTTCTTTATGAGGATCATGTAATAGTCAGTAATTGAATAATTTATTTCCTAGTTTTAGGTCTGTGACTTTCTTTATTATCTCAAACCACAGCTACGGAGAAGAGATTAACCTAAAATTGTAGTTACTGACTTTTTTTTTCTGAGTCACTGAATAATTTTTTGACTACAGGTATAACAAATGGGAAGACACTGTTTTCTCCACAAAAGACCATAAAAAAAATCCTCTTACTTTGACCTTCTTCCAGGTATAAAATCTCTGCTGAACAGAGTTTTGTAGCTCAATTTGCCTCTCGGTTTTCCTTATGTCCATTTTACTTCTGGAAGCATGAGTTGGTGCATGCAAAGAAGTGGTTCACCTTCATCTAAGTTAATTGAGTAAGATCTAGTAAATTGGATTTGCTTAAAAAACAATGTTATAATAGTCATCTGGGTGAGTTAATGAATGTTTAGTATATACAGTAAAGATATGAAAGAGGAAGTAAATGAAGGTTGACACAGAAACTCGATGTCTCTAATACAAAATGTTCTAAGAAGATTGCTGTTATTGTACTTTCATCAATCCTTTCAGGAGAGATTACACAATTTAACAGATGTACAAAGGGTGCCACTTTTTCTGATGGCATCCAGAAATTAATCTTCATAAGAGATGTGTTTCAAGCCACATGTTTCCTCTGCAAATGCCTTAACACTTCAGTCAGATAGCTTTGCATTTACTAAAGGTCTGTTAAAACAGGATGACCTCACACCTTTTTTGTATAGAGTGCTTTATTATTTTTTTTTAGGTTAGAGAACATAAGTAATATTTCATCTGCCTAGAATTTATGACAACAGTTGAAATAAAAATGCAAAAGATGGAATTAGAAGAAATATTATAAGTTGGAGGACAAATTAAAGAAAAGAGAAAGTATTACTTACTGGGCTGGAAAGATCCTATCTGAATACCTCAAGGACTACTCTGGAAATTACCTAATTTAATATTTGTAATCATGGCATGACCTAAAGTAGTTTATTACTCATGTTCACAAATGATGGAGAATGGGAAGGCATCACCAATACAGAGAACAGGGAGCATTGTGCAAGATGAATTGTAAAGCCTGGAATAAAAGAAATGGGGTGAAAATTTACAGCATAAATAACAAGGTCATTTGAATAGAGAATGATGTAGAGAACACAATGGTGAGGAAAAATTTGAGATCCTAAATATAATGTAGTATTGTGATTACTCACATTTAGGAACAGTTAAAACAATCTAGAATAAATACAAGAAGAGACTACAGGATTGATAGCAGAAAGATGAAAGTGTAGAAAATGGAAAAAAGTGTCATAAAATAGAGAGTTCTGAGAGTAAGTGATGCTTTGTTACATAAACAAATGTGTCAGGGGAATAAACACTAGAGACGTAAAATAAAAATTCCCTTAAAGGCCAAGAACAACATTTGGCACAGAATAAGATGGATCTAAACAGTCTAAATAAATTTAGGATGGAAATAAGGACTCAACCCATCAAGGCAAAAATTTTTTTGGAGATCTTTTCAATAGTACATGAGGAAACAAGCAAATATCATCAACTTCGTAAAAAATTTCATGATGCAGGTAATTGGTTTATCACCTGACTCAACAAGGAATGGACTCATATTGCTGGAGTTGGTGATTGTTGGAGTTCTTTTGTTTGTAGAAGTATCAAATTTATTTTGACTCCATAGCTATTTTCAGGAACTACACTTATCTACAAAAAAGGGATATGATAATGATTTGATAATAGTTTCTTACTATTTACATAAGTTGAATGAACCTGGACTAAAATTAACCAGCTCCGAGTGTGTTTGTGTGTGTGTGTGTTAACTGGGATCAGTTACCAAAGGAATACTATAAAACCTAATTATTCCAGTGTTTGCCAACTTCTGGCAATGAAATTGCTTCTGGAGCTACTGAACTAGATTATATTTGCAGTTCTGGTGTCCAATTTCTTTCAGAAGCAGTTAATTTATGAAAAAATAATTTTGAATTAATTTGAATTTAATGTAGGCTGCTTTGCACTGAGTGTTACCAAGTCAATTTATTTAGCTCAAAACCTTTCTTGAAAAGCGGCTGGATATCAGAATATTTGGGAATGAACAGCCATGTGTTTGAACATAGTGCTTCCAGTTCTGAGTCTCAAAACCTTGCAGCATTTGAGGTTAAGATATGGTGTCAATATGAACAACAGTGAATAAATAAACGAAGAGTAATTATATTTTGATATTATGGTATGATGATATCTACTGAGAGTGACTAGCCAGGATCTTGTTAAAGTTGTACTGAGCTCGATCAATGAAATCAAATGTTTTATCAACAAACTCTGAAATTGTTTGTTGGGCAAGCCCAACTGGACTGACTGTATGTCAGCTATTTTTCAAAATGACAGAAATAGTAATAGATCATCTGGAGTGCTTATTATTTAGCACTAATGAATGATTGTTTGGAGAGGGAAGAAAAATCAATTATGACAGCTGTGAGAGCTGCTGTCCCCGGTCCATTATTCCAAAAATAAATAGCAAAGCTGCCTGCTAAGGTAGGAAATCAGCAAGCATTCCCTGTGAGACACAGAAGTTATAGGCAAAGAAGCAACTCCAACTTGTGTTTACTGCATATAAAGGATGGCGGGGCCCCAAGGTAGAAGCAGAAGTCCTTGAACTACTGAAAAACCAAGTACTTTTTCCTGCTTTTATTGCCAGAGCTCAAAAGGCTTTGTCTCTCCAGAGTTAGAGTTAGAGTTTTCCTTGAGCATCCCACTGGGAGTTTCTTTTGGGAAACCTTCATGCCTGATCCAAGAGAAACAGTGGCTGAGAGGAGATGATGGGTGAAAGACCATCATATTTGTTGTGCTCAGAATTTGAGGGACAGGATGGGTTTAAAAAACAATAAGAAGGACCATAATTTAAAATTAAAAAAAAAAATAAAAAATCATTCCATTAATAAGGTAACAGAAAGGTACACATTGGGCAGTTTAGACACAGTTCAGATAGGACAGTTCTCACTCAAAAGCTAGATAATGTGTCGACTCAGAGGAACTCTATTCAACTAAAAAAGCTAAAAGCCAAATGAGAAATACAATTTCAGAAAAGATAGTGTGCAACATGTTGGATCCGTTCTAAAAGGACAACAATTAATGCAAACTATTTAAGATTCCTGGGGGTTTTTATGTTTATCAATATGCATGTACAAAGCTAGATAGATATAGAATTTGACACAGATACCAGAATCATCTGACGGCTCAGTTGAATGTTGCCACCTCAATATTAAACTGATTGCCAAGGAAGAGCTCAATTTCTCTCTACTTCTCAGGACAGGAGAGAGAGAGCCCTCATTCTCTTTCTGTGATGGGAAGGAAATGTGATAAGGAAGCCACGGAGTTGGATTGTGCCAAAGCTCACAGAGGAGTGCTGAGAGCCAGTTCCCTCCTCATTCCCTTCTCAATCCCAGCTCTTTGGAGCACACCCAGGGCACTACCTATTGTCCCGTTCAATATTGTCCCGGCAGCATGCTATTGCCTGTTTCACTCTGCTTTTTCTCTCCTGCTAGTGCAGAGGAAGAGGATGAAGAGACAGCACAGAAGGGGGTGGATTGAGTGTGCAAGCCACTTTTGCACAGTTTTCTTCTGTGTAGAACATACACGAACTTGTTTGAAGAGCAGAACAGGTGTGGTCAGAACCCTGGCGGAGTGGTTCAACAGCAATCTGCCTCTCAATTTCAATAGACACTGATCAAGGTCTGAATATATTGCGCAGACACGAAAAAACAAAGTGATGCAGATATCTCATCTTCATGATACCTAACCTGACAGGTGTCCACTGATAAATAGCAAAGAAATAAGACAGGGAAGAGATAATATGTTTAAAAAAAAAAAAAAGTTTATAAAATTTCATGAAATGAAGCAAGTTTAATTTGTGAATTCATTACTCTAGTGACAAGCTGTTAAAACATCAGTTGTACTAATGTGTCATAAAAGTAGACACATATTGAAGGAGACTAAACTTTCCATTATCTGAAACTCCCTTGGTAATGGAACGTGATTACTACAGACAGTTGCTAATATGTCTTACTGTGAATTTATCTGGCAACTAATACCTTTGATTACCAATTGAAATTAGTGTTTTAGTTTAGTCTAATACTATATGACAGCACAGTCAAAGGGAGATTTGCTACTGAAGTCAAGGGTAGCAGGAGAAGGATATTGATTTAGCTGTGGGATTTTTTTGAGGGAGCTGTTGCAAACTTCAACAAGCACACCATATAAGTTAATGCTGGGAAAAGAATTCTGGAAGGGTACAAAACCTGATGGTGCAGTTATGAGAGCAATCTCCTCAGAAGACGAAAGGAACATCCAACATCTGCCAAACCTGGAACTACCTATGTCTTTCTGGAAAACTAACTTTGTTGGCAAATGACAGATTATTTGGGGGGACTGACAGGTATAATGTAGCCTTATTATTATTCTTAGGCATAGCAGAAGGTGATAACTACCTCTGTATAAGCAACTAAAGTTGTTACAAAACATGAATGTTGAGTCTATTAATGGCCATCAGTCACAGAAATCGATAAAAATTATTTTTCCGCGCATAAAAGCATTAGTGGTCAGAGCATTTAATTTCTTCTGCAGGAGACCAGTATGGATTATGTTACCCAAAGCAACAATTTTCTCTTTGATCTTGGATCCTTCTTCTGGCCCTGAATCCTGAGTGCCCTCTGACAGAGCCCTGTCACAGTTTACTATAGATGTCCAATGACAGTCCAGCAGGAGAATTTGACAAACATAGGGGAAAAAGTAATATAGCTCCATATCCATAAAAAAACCCCACATGGTGCAGGACTGCTGAGTGCACCATTTCTCAGCTTCGAAGATATATAATTAATAATCAAGGACAACTGCAGATCTCTTGCAAGCCTTTAGTTTCAGATAGGATGAAAGATCAAGCCCCTTCTTCAATATAATTTTGTTGTTGCCAACATTCTCTGAAGTAATTTGTCATGCTATGACAAGCTATGGATAGGTTTCTGAGGAGTTACAATTTTCTCAGATAAATATAATTATGGTAAGTATAGTCCAGGTTTTCTTGCAGCAAATACAAAGTAATTGTATTTGGACTGAATATTGTTTAAATCTGATCCACTAACTGAACCAAGGTAAATTAAAAACAATCTAGTGTAATAATTCAGAGTATTTTTTTCATTTTCAGTCAAATCAAAATTTTTGCCTGACACAAACCAGGCTGGCTTAATTTTTGTGCCTTAATTTTTGCATTAAAAATACCTATTTGTCCAGATTTGAAAAATAAATCATATTTAAGATATAACAAACTGAAACATTTAAAATGTTAAATGACGGTAACATCGTAAAATGATGGAGTCTTCCCCCTTGTTCATCTGCTCATTGGAATTAGGTAGAAGCACAGATAAGAAGTTTTGCAGTGAATAAAACAAGTGGATAACAATTTTGAGGTGTTTTAATTCTGTAAACGCCATGTGTTGACAATATGTTTTATCTGTACTGTGTGTCTCAGTGGTCTGATCAGAAGAACATTCAAAGTTACTGAATTTCAGTAGAGTTCCTCTTCCTAGCTCCTCACCTGGGGTGAGCTTTAGGGGCTGGATTAATCCCACCTAAGTTTAGACCTGATTGATTTACTGTCATGGAGACATACTCACCTTAAGTGCGTAATGCAACAGAAGGACATGGGAATATCCTGACAGTTGGGTCTCAAAACAAGATATCTGCCCTCAAAATAAAAAGGTGCAGGTAGAACACAGGATTCAAAACTCAAGCCAGATGTCTTTGGGGAAAAAATAAGTTTTGGAGAAGGGTAAAACCATGGTCTAAAAAATCTCATTGTCATTAGTTATCACTATTGTATTGAGGTTTATGCTGTCTGAAGCATTTTAATATATGCAGTTTCTGTGAGAGAATGTTAGCAAGACAACATTCTGATTACAATCAAAATAAATAAATAAATAGACACCAAGGGGAGGAAAAAAAAAAAAAAAACAGAAAGAATTCTGGTCTTACTGTCCTGTAAGAAAAAGATGGAAGTATTATTCTGAAAGGATTAACATCCAGGAGGAAATTTAAGAGTATGATGTCTACACTTAGAAGAAGCAATAGAAATAAGCTGTATCCAATCGAACAAGAACTGATGAATTCATTTTTCAAATGAAATGTGGAAAAGAATATGAAAAATTAGAGAGAATATTTGAAAACAAGAGCTTAAAAGAAAAATTTAATGAGAAGCAGAAATGCCCTAAATCACCTGTTAATAAAGGTGTGCTCATAGCGCACCCTTTTTGGGTCTGCCCCTCTAAAAACACTTGGGATTTTTGGTAAATACTGTAAAAAGTGTTGCATGCTTGCATAGTAAACTTAAACAAGATGTAAGGCTTCACCCTCCTGTTTGCTGAAGTCAGGCAAGCATTTCTTAAACAACATAAACCCTTGAACAATTTCCCATGCTCAAAATCCCTCGGGCTGGCAGAAACAAGCTGCTGGGAAAACAATTTCAAACCATAAATATTCATTTATGGATATATACGGAATATATTACAGTATAATATACTGGCTAAGCATTCCGTTTACGTCACGTAAACATTAATGAGGGTTTGAGGGTCACCAAAGTATCATTATCAGAGCTTGGCCTTGGAAGTATCTGAAATTGTTTGGTGTCAGCACAGCTTGATTTCACAGCCATCTCATCAGATCTGTTGATGCTAATGCATCCTTTGTATGCACTTTATGCACAAGTCTAAGCTAGAAAATCAACACATTACAAGGCTTATTGCCTTATTATCCATTTACTAAATCATGATCCTTCTCCTATGTTCAAGGTAAACCCTGACATTATATCTTACATATAATTACGGTATATACAAATGATAAAACTCTTCATCAGCTATGTCGCTCAAGATCCTGATTGCTTCTGCCTACTTAACGAGGAGCTTTAATATAGGCAAAAAAGAAGTGTGTCTAAATATACATTCTAAGAGAAGAAGGTTTTTCCACACATTTTAGTGCAGAGTTCCCGAGGGTTTTTATCATATTTTTTCTCTGTCAAATATTCAATGGCCATAGACGGAATCGAGATAGGTAGATTTGTTTCAGGAATCCATCTGAAATTCGGATATTTTATTTCTCATCTACAATGAAGTGCAAGACAAAAGTTGGTCTACAATTCAAATGTTCTAAATGAACAAGTTGGCTACAAGAATAATGTGAAGCTGTGGAGATGTAAAACTATCAGGCCCCAAGATAAGCCTCATTCTCTCTTTTTCACTCTCCTTAGATAGTGAAAAGTCCATTTGTCCCTGCACCTGAAATACACATCATGGTGACCCTGCTTTTCTAGAACATTGCCTGGTCACCAACCAATAAATTGTGTGGACACCCTGTAGAATGCTTTATAGAAAACTGCCTTTGCAATCTTGGGGAAGTCTTCATTCTCCTAAGGGTAATCAGAAAAATCTGAGACTTTAGAATTGTATCAGAGTTTTTCCACTATAACAGCAAGAAAATGTCTTGTGTATGGCATCTTCAAATTCTTTGAACTATTTGCGTGATTCTTTTAAAAACTGCAGAAATTCTGGTTATGGTGTATCTGGTTTGAATCTGGGGGAGCTGAGAATGATCCTGTGGTGCAGAGTTATCACTGTTGGGTTGCTCGGTCACTTGTGCATGGAGTGGACAGAGTTACTGTTTAGATAAACCTGCACATGATGCTGTATATGATATTGCTCCCTGGCAGTCTTTCTACAGAGAAAATTTACAATTTAACACTTAAATAGCATCCATGATTGATTTATGCAAATACTCTTTCTAATCTTTTCTTCTATCCAGAAACAATTAAGATTCACTCAATATCTCTAATGTGATGATCAACCTGTATTAGCTTAATAATGAAAGGACAAGTTTTTGAAAGCAGTTTTGGAAGCCTTTTCTGATGCCATCTCATTTTTGTTTTTGTAGTATTTGAGGTCATTCAATCTCTAGATGGTTTGTTCATTTCCATTTCTGAGTTCCAACATTTTTTGCTGATATGCTGTGAAAACACAGTTCTGTTCAAGTCATTTCATTTACCTTAGGAAGAGGATTGGGAGAAGGGGAGAAAAGGAAGAGGAAGAGAACAGAAAAAGAAAGAAAGAGAGAAAGAAAGAAAGATTCATCAGTTCACAATCAATATCAAAACTTTCTTCTTTTTTTATCCTAAAAAACAGCAGAAGGATCAAATGTCACAGCTTCCAAGAATATTCTCATGATTGATTGGTGTGTAAGTTGATGACTGTCAATCTTAATGAGGAGATAGCAAGATTGCTGAGTTTCATAGCTAAATTTTCTCTCCCTGTAGGCAATCAACACTATCCTAAGGATGCTTTCAGATCTATATATAAGAAAATTTCCAATATGTGAAAGTGCAATTCTTTCAGGATTAATACTGGAAACCTCAATGACACTATTTTGCCACTAGAATGCTGCAAAAGTTTCAGATGTAAATATACTTTTCTGTCTCTGACTGCAGCAAGAAATTTCCAAGCGTATTAAAAGAGAGGCTGAGGACAAACCTATGGTCTTTCCCCAGGTTTTTTTTGTTTTTGTTTTTGTTTTGTGTTTTTATTGTTTGTTTGTTTGTTCATTTGGGGTTTTTTGTTTGTTTTTTTTTATTTTATTTTATTTTTTTATTATTCTTCCGAAGAGGTGGCTGTGAAACTTCACCCATGTATTCTGGTAGTTTAACCCTGCCTTTGTTTAAGCCTGACCAGCAGAACAAACCCATAGACACATCTGCTAGGAGCTACTGTTAGGAGGATTTTCACTTCTCTAGAAACACATTCCGCTACATAACAATCCTGTTTCCAGTGAGAGTTTGTTTCAAACACAGCTTAGTTTAGTTTGAAATATTTTGAAACAATTAGAATTTCTTGGAATGAGGTCTTCACCAGATAACAATTTTCCTGCTGTATACAATTCACCAGGTACAGGTACTCCAATTGCATTTCCTTTTCTGTTTCATGTCTCTTAAACTCAGTCTAATAAGCAGTGCTGCTCCGATGTGCAATACTTCCCATCATAGGATCTCAAAGAACTGAAACAAACTTTAACTGGTTTACAAGACCTAGGAGAAGCTCAAATTTAAGTACAATGATTTACTGACAAGTAAATAGTTCTAGAAAAAATGCTGGAAACTGAAAACAAACATCCATTTTACTGATAAAAATTCTTCCTCTAGGGGGTTTTGATAAAAATACCCAGGGTGTGCTAAGAGTGGATGCTTGGAGTTGGGGGAATTTAATGTAAGTGTGTTTCCATAGGAAAAAGTAGATTTAATGTAATTGATATAAAACTGAAGCTTGAAATAGTCCCAGTGATCTTGAAGTTTGGTGCATCCCCAAACACGGAAAGAGTATGAGTGAACTGTGGAGGCTGGGACACCAAAGTTGTTCCTAGCTAAAAATGTTCTTCCCCAGAGGATCAGTAGAAGGTTTAAGGAAGGAAATAATTTTTGGTTTTGAACATGGTGATGTCATTAGCCTGAACATTACAGCAGTCAAAATATATGTGTTAGAAGACTGTTAAATATCCTCTTTTCCCCTTATTACTTCTGGTATGGTCTTTCCTGCATTCATAACTCCAGGAGACAATAGCCCAAACCCTCGGAGATGACATTCCAAGTTTGTAACACAAGTTTTCTGCAGACTCAGCAAGATGACATTACTCTGGGGTGAAATTTTTTTCTTAATTTGGGATAGACTATTTTTCTTCCTCATAAAATAGAAAACAGAAGCTTGGAAGTAACCCTGGTATGGATTTTAGTTTCCGACACTGCTCCTTTGCAGGAGACCTCCTTTTACAGCAGCTGATTGCTCCCAAACCTAGCAAACACAATTAGAGAGTTATCTAATCCCTGGGATTACCTGTTTAGGCTTCAGGAGATAGAACTCTTAGCACTACTACTTATTTAAAAAAAAAAAAAAAGAAAAAGATAAGGATCTCAGTAATGAATTGTAGGATTTCTGTTAATATCTTTCTCTGTAGTAATTTCTGTTCTCTCTCAATTAACTTCAATTATATTTAAAACATAAATCACAGATCAGAAAAGAAGATTAGGGAACTATTTTGCTTCTACAGATAAAGTTTAGGTGTCACCTCCTTTACTTCTCCTCGATGTCCAAATAGAGAATAAGGCAGATGATGATGTGTTGGAGGCAATTTCCTGCTCATCAAATTGCACTTCACAGGATATTAAAATGCCACATAATTAGACTCATTTAACAGAGATTACAGTGTTACTGGTCTTGCTTGGTATTTCANTCTGTTCTCTCTCAAGTTCACTTCTTGCTGCACCTCAAACTGGTGCTGATTACTCCACAGAACTCACAACCCCTCTATGCACATATGTTTTTTCTTTCTGAAGTCCATCCATTCCAAGAATAGTGTTTCCATTGTCTTCTGTAAACTCCAAATCAGTTATTATCAATTATGACATTAATTAAAACAGGTAAAATAGAGAATGAATCATATTCTAAATTATTCTTCCTACAGCAACTGTTCAAACACATTTAAGAATGAGTAATAAAAAAAAAAATTAAGGAAAATAAAAACATGTCTGTCAACAGGATTTCTAAATGCAATGTTAAAAAGGAGCAGAGTATATGTTTTTACTCAAAAATAGATATTTTTTCTCTGTTAGTAATCAGGATATCTCTTAAAGCCTAGCTACTAAAAATTTTCAATTTAATCAATTCCAATATCTAAGTTGAATAATCATAAATTTTCCTATAAATAAAACTCTCCAAATCTGTGCTGCTGAATTTTAACAAGTAATGTGACAATACTGAAAGGTCTGAGAGAACCAGAAATTAACTGGTGTCATTGCTGTATCTAAGAAAAGTATAAATAAGGATTAATTAGGTCATTTAGTTTCAATCCAGTCTCAAGTACAAGCATATGTACAATCAATGTGGGATGTCAACAGCAAAAGCTCACATCGATAATGAAATCAAAGTTGCATAAATGGTTTTAAAGGTGTTGCATAAATGGTTTTAAAGGTGTTACATACTGTCACACAAGATTTTTGCCTTTTATAAGAGTGAAAGTTTGGTCTGTACAGAAATGCTGTGTAGAATATCACAGGATGTTCGAATAAAGCTTAACATAAAGTAAAACAATATAAATGGCAAAGTATAAAATCAAGTGGAACAAATCATTAGATTTCAGAATGTCTCTTAAAATAGGGAACCACAATGCAGTGAGAATGCTTTAAGTCATCTCAGAGGTTGGTCTCAGCTTCGTGTCACTCATTAAATTTAGAAATTGTGTGTAACAAAATAGAAAATAATGGTTGGCAAAATTTTTGGACAAAAAAGTAATTAAAGCATGGCAAGTGGGTCTTATTTCAATATAGTGCACTTGTAGGACATACGGAAAATTGTTTGTTTATGAGTAATTCATATTAGTCACATTCTCAAACTAATCAAGATCTCAGCATCCTCATATGTAGGGAGTGCAAACAGCCAGTTGACTAAGAAAAAAATGTAGACTTTTTCTAATTTGCTAAATTCTGCCATATAAATGAGTGAGACAAACATTTTAAAAGGTTTGAGAAAAAAACCCACAAACTGAAACACACACAACCCTACAGACTGGTGAACACACAATGAGAAACTAAACACCTTAATGGAATAGTTAAACTCTATCTAGTATTGTGTCATCTGCTAACCAACCTCAACACTAACGATATACCTGACAGCTAATTATTCTTTTATAGGATCTTAGAATGATTTGGGTTGGAAGGGACCTTAAGATAATGAAATTCCAAACTTTCCACCAGGGGCAGGGGCACCTTCCACTAGACCAGGTTTCTTAAAACTGCATCCAGCCTGGCCTTGAACGCTTCCAGGGATGGAGCTGCCACAGTTTCTTTGTGCAACTTATTCAAGTGCCTCACCACCCTCACCGTAAAGAATTTCTTCCTAACATCCAGTAAACACTTTTTCAGTTCACTTCATGAGGAAAAAAAAGTATTGGTAACATCTAACAGATGGGAATTGAAGTTAAACAGACACATAAAAGAGAGAGGGTTCACATTTTTTGACAAGTAAATTGCGCCGGGGACTACCTGTTTAATAATGTCAATGGCTAAAAACCTTTCAAGAACATAAAATCTACCTCAAATAAAGGTAAAGACTTACTTCAGAGGAGCTTGAGTAGGACATTTAGGTTATTAATGAATGGATCAGATTAGATATTTGCATGAATTCTTCCCAACCTGAGCTTTACTAGCCCATATGAAAAGGGTAATTTGACTGGCATCCTGAGTTCTTCCAAATTCAGCATGATAGGGGAAAAATAATAAGTTTTTTTGACAAAATTATGTGTTCTAGGGCAGATCTCTACCTCAGAGCTACTGATCCTGCATCTTCTCAGACTTAATAAAAGTAACAGGAACATCAAGACATGCTTCATCTCTGTGTTTCCATGGATGATGGAGAAGGCTGAAACATGTAGGCCAGCTGCATCATTCTGAACTGTAAATACATGCAAATTTGTTAAATTAAGCAACCCTTTCCTTCAGAGAGATTACCCTCTATAACAGCAAAAAAATGGGATGAAGATAATACAGGGGAGCAAGTTTTCAGAAAGAAAATATCCACAGAATAAGACTATAACAGCTTTTGTGATGTCTATTCTCAAAATTTTCCTCATGGAGAGAGTAACCCAGAAAATATTTAGCGTCTTCCAAATCTGTTGCTTCATGATCATTTGGAGCATCAACATGCTGACCCCAAATCTTTGCTTACTCATTGTTTTCAAGGTTACCTCATTGACTTTTGGTACTGAAAACTATTTAAAGGAATTTCTAGCAGTTTCTGGAGCATAATTTTGCAATACGAAGCAATATCTTCAAAGCCTCTATAATTACAACAGTTCATAAAAGGAATTTGAAGCTTGAAATAACAGCATTTCAAAATGCACAAGGAATCATTAGTCTAAGGGACTGGTCATATCTTCTCCAGGAGGTGTTTATTTGTGTGAGATTTTTGTTTCATGAACGACAGATCTGTGGGTTTGTATCTCAAGAAAGTGATATTTACACACAATAATTGGTAAAACCACAGAAGTAAAATTATGTCAGTTAATATTCTTACACAATCTTGTTTTTGACCTTTCTGTTCTGAAAAGTTGCCATGCTTAAAGACAATGAAAGAATTTTTTCAAGTAACACATCAAAACGAAGTTATTATAACTTAACTTTTATGTGTCACACACATTGTACAACTCTGCAACTCTATCTTTGTGAACTAGAAAGTTATGTAAAGTTATACAGATGCAAAATATAATACCCTTCTAAGGTTTCCCTACAGAGCCTATATGGTCCATGTGGATCAGGAAAAATTACCGTTCATGCAAAGACATCCCTTCTACCCGCCCCTAAAAAAAATCCCAAAGTATGACTTCAGAAAACTAAATCAATTGAACAACTATAATAAAAATTCAGGCCTTTGTTAAGATTACTCAAAATGTTCAGACACCAACATCCCACTACATTTTTTTAATGGACAGCGATAGACCTTATACCTGCTTTTTTATCAATATTTAGAATAACCATGAGATCCTGGAGAAAGGAAAAGGTGTTTCTAACACTGATATTTTTTTATTAAAATCTTCCTTTCTTACATTTGTGTGTAAAAACAAAAATAAATCAGAAGATATGAAACATAAGTCTAGAAAAATTTACTCTCTTTTCATGAAGCCTGATAGTTTGCCGGAAAGGCTATTACGCAGACAGAAAAAATGACTAAATACACATAGAATGCCACACTATACATCAAACCATAGATATTTCCACTCAGTTATAGAGAAATTATTTTAAAAGAGAAGAATCGCCAGTTTAGAAGAAATATATGTATAAGAGATTATCATATATAATATAGTATAACATATAGATGGGATTTTAGTTCGTCATTGGATTTTGGATCTACATTTAAAATAAGAACACTGGAGTAGAAATGCACCTGCATCTGTGTTGTCATTTTACATGTTTCTGTTTGTGTTATATGTATACCTTTCTGTGTGAGCTTGGTCATTCCAAAACCTTTATTCATTAAGATAATATTTTTATTCCTATCAACTTACTATTTTTTCTCGTGGTGTTTCATTTCTGAAGTTTCAAAATCACATTGGAAAGAATAATTTCATCTCCAAGCTTCTACCAATTATTTTATTTCACTACAAATATATGACAGGAAAAACAGTGTACTAGTAATTAAAATAGGTAAAGTTTTCATTAAGTTTGAGAAGTTTATCATGAGCTAATCGGATGTTGACTAGAAAAAAAAACAACAAACAATTTGTTTCTTTGTACCTAAGGTGTTCAAGTACAACCTGTTAAGAATAAGTAATAATTTTCTGTCTTTTGGGTCACCTTCTGTGCTGTATCTCCTGGTACACTCTGGTACGATGCAGATGAAAGGGAGTCATAGAATCAAGATGTAATCTAGGTAGAAGGAGATCATGGAGGTTACTTTGCCCAGTAACTTCACTGTACTGAAATACAGGACACACTTTGTGAGATGTCCTCTCACGAGTCTGAGTAGTGGGACACAGACATTTCCTCTGATGGATTTGCTCTTATTAATGCAGCCCATGGTTGTGTTGGCCTCCCCTGCTGTGGCAGCACACTGATGGCTGGTGGATTCCCCACTGCAAGCGCCTGCTTCTCCTCTACAAAGGTGTCTTTTCCCCAGTCAGTTCCTAACTTATATGGGTGTATGGCAGATGTATGACTCTGCATTTGCCTCTGCTGAATTTCCTGAGGTTCCTGCCAACTTGTAGATGTTCCACTGGATGACAGATCTCCAGCCTCCAAGTTGACCCCTCCAACTTGGTGCAGGCTTTTGCATGGTTCAGGTTGTTAAAAAAGACAGGAATAAACTGATAAGCAGAACCCTTGTGGCCACAAAAGTGCATCTACCAAAGAGAGCCCCAGTCCATCTCCAGAGCATTTGAGGCTTGCTCATACTCTAAAGCATTAAAAGGGTATGAGGCCACCTAGCACACAGTGTAGCACACTGTTAAGTGTAGTCATTATGGCTAAAAAATTATTAGGAAGAAAAAAGGATAGAAAGAGACGAGTGAAGAGACATGCCTCACTTTCAGGATGTCTGAGTACATTGCTTTTGGGGAAGGTCAACACTTTTAGGTTTGTTGTATTTTCTTAAAACAACTCACAAGCAATACTCAAAGAAATGGAGTACAGATGACTCTGCAGTGAGAATAATGTTAAAAAACACAGAAAATCACAAGAAGGAAAAAATCTTGAAGAAGGAAAATATCCTGAAAGCCACACTAAACCTCATGTCACAAACCAAAGGTGACATCCATAAAAGTAAATTGCTGAAAACAGAGCAGGCTTTCAATATACGATTAAGAGCAGTATTGAAAAGTTCTGGTAGCATGGCAGTATTAGAGGACAGAACTTTGTGACTCATGTTGGAAGTACTTCATTGGATTGAAGAAGTTAGCAGTCTAGAATCTAGTAGGTTTTTTTTAGACTTTTTCTAATGTCAGAGAGAGCAGGAAAAGCCTACAGATAATGACTGGAAAGTTGCCCTCTACACGGCAAGTCAAGGGAGACTACACTCCTAACATGAATGTCTTTGTCAAATTAGTCCTGGGATCATATTACCCACTAGAAGGTGCCCCTGCCCATGGCAGGGTAGCTGGAACTAGATGATCTTTAAGGTCCCTTCCACTCCAAACCATTCTGTGATTTTATGAAACACCTATATCCCCTTTTCAGAATTATTCAAGTATTCCCACTAATGGCCTCCTACGTGGGTTCATGCCCTAAAGGTGAAGTACACTTTCTTTATAACTGTTTTAAAAGAACAGATTTTTAAAACTGACTCCATGTAGAAGTCACAGACACAATACATGTGCAGTTTCAACCAACATAAAAGACATAGGATCTAGCATCTCCATGCTTCTTCATAAAATCTGTTATGAAAACTAAGTTTCTGTATTTTTAATATTAATTTCTGCTTTATTTAAAAGTAAGGAGCAATGGGATTTATAAGATTAGGCAATCAAGGTTTTAAGTAATGTTTAGATATTATTATTTTTTAGTCTAAGTACCATTTGTGAAATTAAATTTTTAATAACCTTTCAGATATTTAGCCTTAGGGAAATAATGTCCTTAACAGTAGTTCAAAGGTTTAATGCCACAGTAAAGGCTTTGAAATATGTTATGATCCCTTTCATTCTAGAAAGTTAGATTAAAAAAAAAAAAAAGCAAATAAATTAAAAATGTTAATGAGGAAATGTTTTGCAGTCCAGCTCCAAAACAAGACAGGAGGATGGGGAAACAAACTCTGCTATCAAAAGGCTTTTATAAGATTTCGTCTTGTGTTTTTTAAACTCAGTAGCAGTTCCAAAATCTTCATAATCAGGCTTCCAAGATTTATATTTTGAAATAATGTAAGAGGGGGCAGTAACTCTGAAATTCCTCTCCAAGTTAAAGCTAGACAAATGTTTGACACTGGGAGTATTTTCCCTTGCCTCCACCCCATGGCTGATGCCCAGCCCAGATCTACTGTAGTGGAAATGGAATGAGGAAATAAACTCATTGATGAGATACAGAAGAGCTTTTAAAAGATTATATCCCATCCACAATGTTTGTCTGAACCTAAGACTCTGCCTAATACAAATTTTTTTCAGAGATTTCTTATTTCATCAAATTTCTGCAGACGTACATTTAACAATGGTCAGTCTGGGCTCCAAATGCTGCCTTTATTTATCATGATAAGGTCATTGCCATTTATGAAAGTAGGAAACTTTCTTCTAGCGCCAGAGAGAGCAGAAGCCCTTTTCCAGAAAGCTACTGAACCGCTTGGATTGAAAATGTCTGTAGGAGTATTCATTCCTTGTCAATTATTGATGTCCTTTTTTTTCCCCAAAAGAGAAAAATAGTCCCATTAATTAAAGTTTGCTCATGTTGTGAATAAATGAAAACAGACTTTTAAAAGATTTATCTGGCAATTCCTTTAATAGCTTTCGGCTGACCTATAAACATTTAAACAGTTCATTCCAGAGCTGATCTACATTCCTGAACGGCACGAAATAGACTTCAGCTATCTTGATACTGCTCATATTATTGTGAATTGGTTGAATGAAGGCATATTGTCAAAAATAATAACAATGACATAAAATGATAATAGGAAAAAAAGGCATTCACCTATTTCAAGCAGAGTTGAGAGCTGAAATATTAAATTTATGCTCATCAAAACCACCAGAAAACATGAATTAAACTTAATATTTTCCTATATCGACTATTTCATAATTTTAGTAATAATTCCATCAAAAACTTTGATGCAATGGAGATTTCGCAGCATTCATGTCAGTGGCAGTGGGCATACCCCAAAAGCCATATATTGCTATTTACTTTCAGGGATTATGTATAGTCTCTTTTCTTCTATTCGCTTTCTAGATTGCAAATATCTGCCTGCAGTATGGATTATCCGTGAATCTGTTTTTACAAGAGCAGCAGGAATGGCTGAAAAACAAGTGTAAATTCTGTAGACACTGCCACCTGTCTTCCTCATTTTAACTGGTAGGAAAAGTTATGAAAATAGTGCTAAATAAATTAAAGATTTCAATGCTTATTTGGACCTAAATCCAGTACACAAACTGATATTTAAATATGGAAAGAAGAGTCCAGGGAAAAAGAAAAGAAATCACATTGGTCAGTTGGATTGATACTGTTCCCCAAAAAACATTGCATAAATAAGGATGAACAAAAAAAATACCAAAAATATATTAATAGCAAGCTAGTACATGGTATAATAATGAAAAGATTATTGTATTTTGCTATTTACTGTTTAAATTTTTCCAAGTTAAACAGAATTTTATTTCAGTTGATTTGACCTACTCCATAATCAAACCCAAGTTATAAATAATAAACTTGGGAAATGGGAAATAAACAGGAAGAATCTTCAAACAAACCAATACAACTCCACTTTCCCTTCCTGCTGGATGAAATACCACTCTAAAAAGAGTAAAAATATTTTCAATTTGTTTTCCATATTTAAATTTCTTCATATTCCTTTAAAAAATCTTTTGATGCTTTGGGGTTTTACTTGTTTGTTGGCGGAGTGTTTTTTTCCTAATCCCTGGATGTCAAATAACCAAGGCAAGGAAGAATAAGAGAAAGAAAAAAGGAGAGCACAAAACCAAGATAGGTGAAGACAAACAAATTTCATCTCTTTTGAAATCAGAAAGTAATGGCATGTGTTTCTATTCAAAAATTGGAAACTTTCTGTTTAAATTCCATATTATTTCTGTGGAAAAATATTTTCCATAGAAAAGCAAGGCTGACAATTTCTTTTTTCATGGTAATTTCCCTGTTCTTTTTGAAAACGTGATTAGACATGCTAGAAACAATGCAAGACTTCAACTTCTCTTTCTTTCCAGCATAATTATTCCTATGACAATTAAGAAAAAAAAATGAGAGAGAAAATCAAAGCCAATTACATATTTGGTTTACTAGCAAAACAAAAGTGAAAATAGATTTTCAATTCAAACTTTTCTTGATGGAACATTATCAATAATTTTTTCAGCTTTCTATTAGAGAAAGCTTTTTTCATCCTGTTTACCCTCCTGGGTCTCTTCCAGATGGAAACAAGTGGGACAATCAATAAATGAAACTGCTCAGCATGGTTGCCAGATTTTAAATATTAAAATCCAGGCCCGGGGAGGGCAATCATGCGTGCACATATAAGTGCACATGAATAAGTAGGGCCAACATCTCAGATGTAACCCAGGCCAGCTACTGCTCTTTTATGCCTGAATATTACCCAGCACACCTGGCATCGGATCTAGCCCATGTCTGTGATTTATCCACAAGTTTGCTAAAGCCACTCCTGTGGTTAACATCACTCAGCCTCCCATACAGACATAAATTAACTTTCTGTGATTACAACTAGTTACTGTAAAAAAAAAAAAAAACTGGGCAAAGCACAGCAAGCATGGGATTTGACTGTATAAAAGAGGATAGTCAGATCACATTAAGAGTTTTGGCAGCTCTTCCACTCATCTTTCTGCTGGTAAGCATCATCTGATATGGAGGCCATAAGCAACTGATTAAGAGCTTGCTTTCTCATACCAATCTTCCCCTAAAAATATCTGTGAGGTTCTACTTTATGTTAAAGGAGAAATTAGAAGATATCTTGTGTGAGTCAATTATACTCATGAGTTTTGGAGCAGGATGAAACCCAACACCTGAAGACAAGCCAAATTATGATCTCAGAGGACTCTATGTCAATGGCTATGTTAATGGCTTCTCTGGAATAATCTCAAGTTTAAGTGAGAGTCACATAGATCACAATTCCATATTAGATCTGACATTTTTCAGCAAAAAATCATCCAAGAAGAAAAATAATAGTATTTATTTTTATCATCCCACACACAGGCATAAACATATTATTATTTTACAAGCCCATCTTAGCTCTACATCCTCTTTTGCAAAGACATGGAGGAGGATGGGTTGGAAAATTTGCTCCAGCATCAAATGGCTTGAGTGTGCAAGACAAAATGGGATAGATGTACTTTTTCCTAAAATCCTTCATTCTATTTCACATGACTCCGTTTAAAGAACAAAGTAAATAAACAGCTGAAGAAGTGTTTCTGACTCAGTGATATTAAACAAATTCAATTATTTTGCCTACTATATTTTGGGTAAAGCAATAAAAACAAGACCATTAAACAGACACACCTCACCATGGCTATGACAGGTAGTCACTCAGCATCCTGCTATTAGTCATTCTAACTGCAAGTAATCTACCGGCGGAGACTGCAATAATGGTGCTTTTTCCCCAGCACAGATGTTCATGTTTTCCTGATCATCTTACAAAAGGGTAAGATTGTCTGCAAAGGTCAGGTCCATCTCTTTTTCAAGCATGAATACTGTGATGCTTTGACCATTCAGCACAGATTTTAGGCTGTCACCAGATGTAAAGACAAGCATGTGTATTTGCTCCTCCACTGCTGCATGATAATGGCTTTCTCTGTACCCAGATCACAGCACAGTCACCATTTCATCTCATTAGGGCCTTTGGAGAGATACTCCAAGCTCAGAATGGTACTGCTTAAAACTGTCTCACTTCCCTGAGGTTAGCTTGCAATTTAAACAATATGAGTGTTGTATATTGAAAAGAAAGCTAAAACAGTGGTTAGAAGGAGAAGCCAGCAGAGGGCTTTTTGAGGTCCCTTCTTAGATTTCCTTTTGTCTTGGTGGCTGACTACAAGGAATATAAGTCTGATGGAAAAAATTAGTTGTCATTTTAACAGTAAGAGCTTTCAAAATATATCCCTGCACTTTGGCCCCATATCACCCAAGGAACTAAATGGATTTTTCTGAATTGTCAGAGCAAAGAGGAGTTATATAGCTCTTTTTTCCAGTGAAAACAGAGAATCATAGAAACCTACAATACTTTTAGTTTGGAAGGGGCCTGAAAAATCATCTAATTCTAACTTCCTTGCCCTGGGCAGGGACATCTTCCACTAGGCCAGGTTGCTCAGGGCCCCATCCAACCTGACCTTGAACACACCAACACAATAGTTAGCAGACATTATTTCCATTTCCCACTGTGGTGTGGTGTCTCCCTCATGGCTCAGCACCTATAATTCAGATATTCTGCACCAGAAATATGTGTCCCTGAGATTTGTCTTCAGAATCATCATAAAGTATCAACAGATTTCTTTCATATTATTTCCCTGGCCCCACGTAAATTCTGTGAGGTAGAAGGCAAATGTGAATCCACTTCTATGTTTTTTTTGATCCCCCTATTTCTCCCTCCATATTTCCTCTGGACTTATAGGAATGAAGATTAGAAGCATCAGATTCCCTCTGTAACATCTTAAACCTACGAATGCAGAGGAAAAATCAGGAAATTGTGGTAATGCCACATCTTCATTACTGCTCTGCAATGCAACACATCACTCTCGATACAAAATAAAGTCAGTCGTTATTAATTGAAACAACTCCATATAATTCATTTTCATGGAAGAAGAAAGGATTAAAAAAACAATGTGATCGCAACTTTAACTGAGATATGGAAAACCCACAGAGTAATACTAAAAAAACCCAAGAAACAGATAAAAACAAACAAAAATCTCCAGTGTAACAGATTTATTTTTTTTCCCATAGCAGCAGAGGAGATTATATCTGCTGGAAAAAGATGCAGTTTCAGCTTTGTTTCAGTAACTGTAGCCTCGTCTTTGACAAATTCAAGAAACATAAACTGAGTGGTGACACTGTAAGAGGGAAATTATAGAGCATAAAAAATAGTAATGACATCAAAATGAATATTGTTCATGACTTGCATCAGAGTAGTGAAGGTGTAAAAAATTACATTTAGTCTAGTGCCTGACATTTCTCTCCCTTTGTGACATCCTCATCAACAGCCACAGTGCAGTGACTTTGTGTGAGAATTTTTAGTAGAATGGTAGAGTCAAAGGGTGGAGTGCTCAAATGTAATTAAGTCAGTTACATATGTTTGCATTCACCCAGCTTGCTTCATAAATGTTCACGTTAATTTTGCTCACATTAATTTTATTCAAAATGCAGCTTCCTTATCCTTTTTTTTTACCTACTTGAAAAGATCTGATATATGATACTTCCTGATACATGAGTCACTATTATGTACCGTCAGATCTCGAAAGACAAAAGATAAGGGAAAAAAAATTATGAAGTGTTGCTACGCTTCAGCACCGGATTGATTTTGGACCTCCCAATTAACATCATTGTCATTTAAATGAATGCCAACTTTTACAAAGTTTTTTTTTTTTTTTACTTATTAGCCTTCTGCTCATTTCGATATTCATTAATAAATTGTTGTATAAAGTGTGATGGTCACATAAGACAGTAAGTGGGAAAACATAACACCAACACAAAAATTATTTAAACATTAGGCGGCAGGAAATTGGACATTAATCTCCTTCACACATATTGCATATAATAGTATGGATTTCTCTAGCACCTTGCATCTGACTTAAAGTACTTTGCTTCATCTGTTGTCTTAGAAGTGTCAAACATCCATTGGTGAAACTGATAAAATCCCTTTCTAGAAATAAAACACATCCCAAATCCCAAGCCATGACTGTAAGTCTTAGCCTGGGCAGTTAGTCCTTTTCAAACACACCTCTGTATTGCTCCCTTTGCTTTGACTTCACCCAGCTGCTTTCTCCACTATTCCAGCTCCTTATTTTCAACCCTGAATTCTTATTATAACTCTAACTCTGGTAATTTATTTAGTGATTGAAGTAATTCAGTCTTACTATATTGAACATAATCACTGAATCAAAGACTCTTCTCCCAAGGGAACAGCTGCTTGCCCTTCTGGATAATATGGATTCTCTGACTGCACGGCAACTTATTTACTATTGTTTTGTTAATCTGTGGTGATGATGACAAACTGTGCCTTTAGTTTGAATCCCTGTGTTATAACTTTGATTGTTACAGATGATATTTGACAATTACAAGCAAATTTAAAAGTAAGAATACATTAGTGCAAACCCAGAAGGCTAATCAGGAACTGAGCTAATCTATTTCTTTTTTAATAGATTAATCTTCAATTTGACAAAGCATTTTGTTTTAACATGTTTAATTGGTATTAAAAGAGTTTGACTGCATCAGCATATAGTACACAAATAACACTAATTAGTTTTCTTTCATTTATAACTAATAAAATCTTTCCCATCCTAGATATAAGAAAGTTGGAAGTCAAGACACTGCATTTTGCAAAGGGAATTATTAGTACAGCTAAATGCCCCTCTCTGTCCTACAACACAAAAACACAATATGTTTTGAGTCTCAAATCCAAGCTTCTGGTTGTATTTGCACCTCTTTTTTGTCAGTGGCCATAGGGGATGACTATAGTCCTCAGGAATAAATTGACAAGTTCAATGTAAATGACTAAAAGCAAAAGATTATCAATACCAATCTTCTGAGAATTCATGCTACCTAAGATAGTACTTAGCATAGGTCTTACTTCCAAGAAAATTCTGTTGGTGACAACTCTTTTACCAAGGAAAGCACCAAAATATCTCTTAAGAAGTTGCCACTCACAGTGAAAATACAAATTATCTAGGAACTGTTCGTTTCTGCAGAAAAAAAGTAAGCAGTAAAGTTTTTAATGAGATGAATTATTATCTTTCTGGGATTATTTTTTCAGGATCCACCTTCCTCTCCAGATCTGTGTACCATGATCTAGTGGTACTCACCATGTAGTGACTAACCAGTAGATGGGAGTGCAGGCACAATCACGAGCACATTACTACACAGAGACAAGGACCATGGAAGGATGACACATCTGTAATTACATAAAAATTCTCTCCATATTAGGAACAACATGATGTTCCAAGACAGAAAGTTATTACTATACTGGTACAACTGAAGATAAAGAGGAGTGCTGGGGTTTGTTCACCATATCCTGTTTAAGACGGACAGATGATGTAATAAAGTTAAAAATGTCTTTTCTGACACATTTTAATTCATAAATTCATGCACAGTTGAAGTAATTTTCTATGTTTTTTCAAGGCAAATGTCACAGTACTGTCCTAGATCACATTAGGAAAAACATTTCTTCTTCATTAAGTTTTCTAGTTAGAAATATGTTCTTTGACTGCAGATAAAAGTTTTGAAGCACTAAATGCTGAAGAGGTACTGATCAATGGCTTCATTAGGAATGACTGGCTTCTCTGGCTGTCAAAATGTCAAGTTAATTGCATTAAAGAAACGAGTATGTTTCTGCTTGCCATGTCTTCAGCAGAAACATGAACTAATTTGAAAAATAAACACTTCCTTTGCACATTTTACTTGTTAATCTTTCAAGTTCATTTCAGGTACTTATCCTGCTGCTCACTTTTCATACTCAAGATGGAATGGAGTCAAGTGACTCACTTGTGCCTAGTTTTAGGGTGTTTTTTGTTTTGCATGTGAAAAGAGAGAATTTCTAAATGCATTGAATAGCATTATAATTTCTAAGGCGTGATTTCACAACGAAGTGGGTCCTAGAACTCAATTAATTTTACAGGTTAAAGTAATCCTGGTGAATTTAAATTATGTCTTTCAGAAAAATATCTGAAAAATACAGAACATGTTTTAATATTTATTTCAGAATAAAACCCCCAACCAACCAACAGAAAACCAGAAAAAAAAAAATATAACAATTTGCTGCTTGCTTCCCTTTGAAGACATTTCTAATTTAAATTTGACCTTATTTGGAGTTGTTAAGATCAAATAGCATCCATAGGTAACTTTGAACCATATTCATTCAAAGATTATATGATTTATATGTTCTAAGTCTCAATTTTTCCACCAAATATATCGACCCATGCAATTTATGAATAAGAACCAACCTTAACTAACTGATACAATATAAAAAATATTTGAGTCAATTAAAAAATAAACTTACAGCACACAAGATGATACCAGAAGAGCCTGATAAAATGGCCTGAAAGTCACTAACATACTAGTGCCAATATTTGTCTGATTCAAAATATGAAGAGTAATTTTGAGGCTTTTATAGGAATAGCCAAAAATAATAATTTAAATAGAAAAATACAGTGTTGGTTAGATCTCTTTGCATCTTGTTTATCATACCAGTCTAAATCTTGGAAGATAGTTGTACTTTTCTGTTTCAGCATACTTTTACATTTTCAGAGAAAACCTCAGGTGAATTCCAAATTCTTTGCTCTAGCTCAGAGAGATAATTTGGAACAATCCTAAAGAAAGCCAAGTTGAAACTGAATGTGTCATCATTCCCAAATTAGTCATACTGGAAAACACTGGAATGCTGCATCTCCACCCCGCTATTTTGTTGATGTTTCTTTTCATGGACAGATGGTGCTACCAAGAACTTGACTTCACATAGCAGAGAAAGGGTTAAGAATGAACAAAGAACACTTAACCTGAGCTCTGAAGAGAGAGCAAATAAAATTATATTTCAAAGAATGAGAAAAAATCATCAACAAAAGCCAAAATCTCAGCAACATAACCAAGGCTCAAAGACTCAGTATCCCAGCTGCTAGTGTTGCACTTTTGAGCAAAGAGATTATGCTGCATGGTTTGTGAGATGTAGTCACTTCTGAAAAGGTTTCCTCTCCAAAGACCAGAGCATGAAGTCTTCAGCCAAAGTCGGGCAAAGATTGCCAAATATCTGCTACAAAATTCTTCTGGAAGTAACAAGTCTTTGATCCCTCAAGGTCTGCTACTGGCAATGCTTCATTTGCTCAGAAAAATATATAGGACAAGACTGCAGCACTTTGTATTATGCTGGAATGTGTTCCATGTACAAGATTCACAGCCTCCTTCCAAAAGGCACTGATATGCCAGATCTGAAACTGCAGTTATAAGCTTCTATAACTTCTTTGCCACATTCTATAGCCACCATTTGCAATGCCAAAGTCATAGTTACAAATCAAATTCTCTGTGTCTGGTATTTGTTTGCGTGGCTGACAAATGGAAAATAGCATAAAGATAAAATACCAGCAAAAAAAAAAAAAAAAGGCGTGAGAAGAGGATACGGTCATCCACGTTTGCTTTAGCTCCAGGAGGCCTAAGAGCCCTGAGTTTAACTGTAGTCAATGGAGAAAGATCAACACCTCCAAAAGTGAATGTTCAAAATTAGGCTTCTGCTCTGAAACATGCCCCATTTCACGTAGGAGTCTCCCTCCATCCACTAACTAGAGCAGGGCCTATGGGAATATGACCTTATTACGTTTGGGGAACAAAACTGAAAGAGGTTATTCAGAATTCAATAAACATACAATTGCAATAGCTGTGAAGGCAGTCA
The DNA here is from genome assembly GCA_013396875.1 of Vireo altiloquus. NCBI lineage: Eukaryota > Metazoa > Chordata > Aves > Passeriformes > Vireonidae > Vireo > Vireo altiloquus. Next base: position 451,369 of record VZRF01003300.1, read on the forward strand.
TTAAAGAGTTATTGACATTCTGTATTAGGGTTACATGACAAGGTTTTGGTACCAGGTGTGGCTTCTCTTGTCAGGAAGAGCCAATGCCATCTGGCAGAGGACAGACCAACACTGGCCATTACCTTACTCTGATTTGATTGGAAATAAATTAATCTGAGGAGGTGGAGTGATAGAGCAGCTTTGGTGAGCAGCTGGTGTCCAGCCAAAGCAAGTCCACCACATACACAAAAACAACACTTTGACAGTATTTCTGCATGCCACAGACAGAGACTGAAGGCATCAGTAAGTTTAATACAGGATAAACTATTCTGCTAGATACAGCAACATACCTGCAGCTGTGTGGTACTCTGAGAGATTAGGATCCCAACCAGGCAGTGGACAGGAGAATGAAATCAGTATGCAGTTACATATCTTACCTCAGCTTGCAGAAAGCTTTTCATACTGTTTTCTCAAGTGGGGTTGATTAGTCACTACAGCTTTTCCTCCCTCTGTACTCTCCTAGCCCTTCTGATAGCAGCTTTACATGCCAACAAACTTGCCCTGTGCCCAGTTTTGTCTTTTAGTGCTATGTGCATAATTTTAAGATGATGCCACCTATATCGCTTAAATATGTGGAGCAATGTTGTCAGTGAATTAGGTCATGTTTTGATCATGATAGATAAATAATTTTTATCTATTACATTGTGGAATTAGTTAAAATCTCAGCGCAGTCAAATCACATGAAGTGCTCTTTTTAGTTTTTCATATAGTATTTCTGAAGGGTCTTGAAATGCAGAACCAGATCAGAGCATGACCACTGTAGATTAAACGTCTCTCTTTGGATTTATATTCAGTGTTTTTCATCTGTGATCTGCAAAAACCGGTTAAGAAGAACTTATCTGACTGTTGAGGATATAAGGGGTATTTTCTAGGAGGAACAGTGTAGAAGTTTATTGGTGACCTGAACAGCATTTGAGAGGTAGAAGTATAGTACTTGAGAACTTAAAAGTAGAGCCTTATTTGTGTCTTTAAATACCTAAGTGTCACTCCTACTGCTGATTTTAGAACAAGAGAAGACAATCACTTCATTGGTACCTTTCCAAAAGATCTGTGCACAGCAAAAGAGAATTCAGTATAAAATCCTTGAAAGCAGGAGATATGTTGATATCCATTTCAGTAAAAAAATATAAAAGGGACGTCAATTCAAGGTGGATTAGAGATAACAACCTAAAAATTCCTAAAAATCACTTGTACAAGTTATAAAACCAGATATTTTTATTTAATTAAAGTGTTTTTAAAAAAATAATAAAAAATAAAAATAGGTTTATCCTAAAAATAGAAGTTAAAACAAATGGAAATCTCAATGAATTTCATATTCTGTGCCTCAGAAGTCAGAATAGTTTTGTGATCCCAGCCTAGGTACAGCTATGCATTTCAGCAAGAAAGGTTTAAAAAGAGAAGAGCTTACCTATGTCACCAGTTTCTGGTACTGCATCAATCACGTCTTTACTTCAGAATCATCAATAGATTAATCTTGTCTAGAGGACTACAGCGACCTGTAATGACAAGTTATAAATCATATTAAAAAGGAATCTATCACGTTCAGACAATAATAGCATAAAATAGCCCAAACTGGAATCCAGAACATTGTGTTCATCTGCCATTTCTACACAGATGTCTACAAGGCATATATTAATTTTGTATGTTGCATCTTTATAACTAAAAAGTGGGGAGAAAATTTACATTTTAATGCGGATAAAAATATTAATATCAAGTTTTAAGCATATCATTAAATTACTGTTATTCTTTTTGTTTACAGGATATAATGGAAGATGAATAATTCAATTAATGCATTTTAATATGCCAGATTATCTAAAATGTATTTGTACATGTCATGTTATAACTTTGAGATGAAATATTCTGAATTCTTATGTGGATATATATAGAATTTCTTCTCCTGCATTGGTAATCTCTGGAGATGATTTCTCACTCATATCAAGATATACCAACTGTAGATAGGAGGGGAATGGATTAAAAAAATCCCTAATAATCCAATTTTATTTCTTTTAAAAAAATAGCCTGGAGAGGAAAAACAAAAGGGAATAGAGCTCTGCAATGGTTAAACTGATACAGGGGACTCCTGTTCTCCTCTCTTTATTCACATCTGCTTCTTCAACATTGGGCATGAACTTTGAATTTTCCAACAGTGAGTTGATCATTCTGGGCTGAAATTCATCAGTTCATTTTTCTGGTTGTTACACACATATGTGGAAATTCAGTTCTGGACTAAAGAAACTTTCCAGGAGAATTGACATATTTCATTAGAGGATTTTATTTTAGATTTTCTTAAAGAGGAAAATTGTCATAGAATTAACAACCAGCATTAAAAATGAATCTACTGATCCCAAACCACTTAGCATTCTAACTTCAAATCACTGTAATTAAGATTTGCTAAGAACTTTGCATTCATGACAAATGTGAGCAAAAATTTCTTTCTGGATTTTTTGAACAGTCATGGGTATAGGGACACTCCCTATATTTTGATGAATGATCATTGACATTGTCAAATTTCCACTGCTTTCAACATACCATAGTCTACCTAGGAGTCTTTAATGTTCTTGGAATAATTCTGAAAGCCCAGAATTGTAGAGTCACAGAACACTCTAGGTTGGGGGGACCTCTGGAGGTTATCAAGTCCAGACTCAGATCAGGTCCAACCTTGAAAGTCTTTCCAACCCAGTTTCTTCTTCAGTATACCACTCTGCAGATTTCATTAATTATTCATTTATGCTGTGAACACTATTGCATCACAGAACACACACACTACTTTACTAATTTGAAGACATCACAGGATTAAGAGAAAAATGAGATCAGGTACTGAAGCACATATCAGAATATTGGAGATGAAGGAGCAAAATTGTTTTAACTGTAATAAACTGAATCATCACTATCTTGGGACTGATGAAACACTACCCAAGTTCAATTAAAATTTCAAAAATGAGACCTCTTTTCAAAAGAAAGTATATTTTCCCCATATTTCTACCAAGTGTTTCACATGATTGGTTTCTTGTCCATACCTGCCTCTTGCTTCTTACTAGAGATCCTATGGCTCCTAGGCCTGGATATGTCTTCAGCCCCTTTATTATAAACCTTCAGTTAGAGAGGATAAACTTGGGCCTTATGTCTTCATGAACACTTGAATTCCCTATTTTATGGGCTAATAAAGCTGGATATATTTCATGTGAGTAGTGTTTCTTTATTTTTCTTCCATGCTCTTTTACCATTGCGGAGTATTGGAATAGTCCCAACTAAGGAGAATTAGTTTTGCAGTGTGTTTTCATATATTATGTAACAGCCAGTTTCTAAATATGTGTGGTTTTTGTCATCTACCAGATAAAGTCAGCATACTATCTCAAAAAAATAAATTAAAAATGAGAAGTATCAGCTTCCAGAAGAAATATTGGAACACTTCAATTAGCAGACGTAAAGTGAACTTGGGCCACACAAGAGAGTGGAATCTACATGTTGTATTATTTCCCACTGAATAAAGAGGACATGCACAAAAAATAACCCTTGAAAAATTGTTTGGTACTATTCTAGAAATTATGACTGCTGTCTCTTCTGCAGTGTTCTGAGAGTTTGGAAAGAAGCTTATTTTCTTTCTCTCCATAATCGTTGAAATAACTCTAAGCAAACTGCTGTGCATCATATCACTGACTTTAGTAATTTGCAGGCACTTACGATGACTAAAAACAGTGCCACACACAGAGAAGACTAGTGCTGAATTATGCAAGAGCAAGCCACATATTTCAGCCTGAATGAGGAAAGTAAGAGCCATGTTGCATATTAAGAAAACATATCAGGTTCAGAGGTCTGCAATTAATCTTGTCAGTGCATGAAGCCAGGCTAACCTATTCACAGGAACACAACATCTCAGCACCTTTTTCTCTTCTATGAATACACAGCCAACCATGGACAGGTGGCACTTGAATCCATTAATGCGATTGGACATAGCCAAGTTTGTGAATACTATACTGCACTCTAAGATGTATTAAATATTTACATTCATTCTTCATAAATGTTGTACAGAGAACAGGCAGATGGAATGAATTTCTGTTAGCTAGCCTACAGTATATGCAGATAATACAGATATTTCTATACAAGAATTACATCCCACTGTCAGCTGGAGCAGAGAAATTTGGTTTGCAGTTGATCCCAGCATCTCTGTTTGATAGATAGAAAAGTCAATATAGTACCCATAAATATACTTTTAAAACAACATTATCCTTTTTTATACAACCAGTGAAATATCATAATTGAATACATTTACTTTTAGAACCTGTTAACACTAAGATACATGCAGTGAAATTGACTGAAAGTAAATTAAAATAGATTAGTTTCTCTTATTGACCTTGACAAATGTACAAATGCCACAGATGATGATTATGATGATCCTTATACAAAGAAAAAGCTATAACCAAGCATGCTGCAAAGGCCACTTCCATTAGAAGGGCTCTCTCTATTGATTGCATGGAGTCTTCCTTGAGAAGCACAACAGAAGTATTTTTTAAGAAAATTGATTTTAATGATTAAAGAGACCTTATTTTCCCTTTGATGTTTCACAACAGAAGTATTCCAACTGTAAATATAAGAGTCTAGTATAAGTTCCTTAATGGGATACATTCCCACATCCTTTAACACTTTACTAGTATAAAATAAAGTCACAAAAATATGTCATTATAAGACTGTAATGTTTCTTTTGAGGCTTTGCCTTCCTTCTGACTACAAACACAGTTTTCCAATCTTGAAATCATTGCCAGAGTTCTAACTTTCACAATACATCAAAATAACCTGTGATGATGTTCTGGACATGGAAGGTAGAAGGTGGACTTGCATCATTTTTCAGTGTCTCAGCACATATAGAGCTGATAATCTTAAGATGTTCAGCTTCCCAAATGAAAACATCTATAAAACATTTGAGTTTTAATCCATATGTGCATCCAATGAACCACTGTAAGCATCTATGCAGACTTTAGAGAACTGTGTAAAGTAGAAAAGTAATTTTATGGGTTTTTTTAAATTCGTCACCATGATAGTAGCATCAGACTTTGCCAATCCACTAAATTTTCATGAAAAGTTAACATTTGTGACTGATCTTGCTAATAATCATCACCTCTGAGCACCTGATAAGTCATCTGAGTGATAATCAGTCTTTCTACAGAGGTCTCCTATGAGCTCCATGCTTCTGGGTTTCCAACCATGTAGAACAGATTTCTATTTAAATTTCTCCTCTGCTTTCAAAAATACTTTACTGTGAACAAGTTCAGAAACTTATGTTCTCAGGTGCCATTTTCCCTGCTCTGATAGAGATAATAAATGGAAAAGTGAAAACATAAGATAAGGTAACCACTCTTCTAAACTTTTAGAGACAGCTATGAAAGTGTTATTTACTGCCTGTTCCAATTATTAGAGTGAGTCTCGGTTGCAAGAAGCTGATGTTTCTTGCATGTACAAATCTTGGATTAATTGCATAATTTTTGGAAGCAATGATAAACTTCATCAACAAGGATATATATCTATATTAGGATTAGGACTGAACCTTCAGTTGATTCTTCTGCTCGCTCCCAATGATTTCAGCAGGAGGCAGTCTCAGTTGCCTGGACACTTGGACCTGGAGAGCCAGTCTTGCCCAGTAAAAGAGAAAAAAGCTAAGGACATCATGAAAAACTAATTTTGTTTTATAAACCAAATCCATTCTGTTGCATGAACTGGAATCAATGTGTTTTGGACTGGAAAAGGGGAATGGAAAGATGGAGATGGGACAGTTGAGGAACAAAGCAGATCCTTTATTTGAAGACAAATGAAAGGTGCAGTAAAGTTTCTGTTCAGCAAATCCATTTGTTTGCCAGTCACTCCTACCCATAGCAGAGCTTTCAAGTCCAAAAAGGAAAACCTGTATATAGAAAGTTAACCAAGTATTAAAGTGATGTCAAAGACCACGCATTTGTTTGAGCTCTAAGCTGTCCAAATGTCATACCAAAAACTCTCTAAGCCTTGAAACCACATTTTTATTTTGTGGGAAATGAAGAATTTTAATGGCCCAATTTCTTGCTTCCACAAACATTGTTAATAACTGCTGAGGTTTTTAACACAGAAAAATATACTTAATGACCAAAGACGGTAATTTAAACACAGTTTTCAACTTTAGCCTGCTTTGCAATGTTTCTTAGTAACTTAGTTGAAGCCTTTTTACCTCATTAATCATTAAATGAATGTACTTTCCTTACCACTTGGAGTCTTACTGACCCAACTGAAGGAGGAATCTAAAAGATGAAGCTGCCTTGCAATGGCAATAAATAGAAGTTATGTGGTGCAGAGCTGACTAGTTGTTTTACCGTACAGACATTTCCAAGTGAGATTGCCTGATCACCTCTGGTGATCAAGGAGGCCAAATAGCAGGGATGAGGTGACTCTTGATTTAAGGAATTGCAGTTCCTTAACCAATGCATGAAGCATACCATTGGCAGCAGCAACAGGAAGAGCTAAATACATGTTTAGTGTAACAATTCAAAGCTAAAGTGGTAAGCAAAACAATTTAAATTCTGAGAAAGAAAATGGTTCTTTGCCTTGTTTTCACAACAGCACAGCTGTTTTTCAGAGGTGGATATGAAAGTTATTATACGTAAAACAAGTTTTCAAACAGAATAATTGTAAAATGGATATAGCCACAATTTAGAACTGTACTGGTTTTGCAGAGTGATCTGTTGCTCTGCTTTTATGCATTTTTATTGAAGTTGAGTAAGCCACAGAAAAAAAAAATCATACAACCAGCTCTTCAAATTCCAATATTTTCACTTGTGTTGCAAGCTTTTTCTTGTAAAAAAGTATCTTGTAAGACAAGAAGATCGCTAATGATAACATTCTCCATTGTTTTGTCACTTACTTACGTGAATGACTGACTGTTAAGTCATAGATTTGTTATGGCGGGTGGATGGTGGGTGCCGCAACCTTCCAGAAGCGTCTCCGTGAAGATCCACTCAGCAGCGCCCCACACACGCGCACACACACACACTCTCACGCTGGATAGCTGATATGTTGACAGCAAACGGACATGGGAAGGGTCCTCGTATGGAATTCCACAGGGGAAGTTTATTTCAGCCACGTGAAGGGGACCGGGGACAAAGAACAAGGGACATGCAAGTGTCCAGGTTTATACATGGAGTCAGTAGGGGCAGAGAGAGCATCAGGGGCCAATGGTCTGAGGGCACAAGGGAGGTACACAGGCGGGGTTTGGGTATGGGACGCCATTGGGATGGAGTGAGGGAGTGGCTGAGGAACAAGGGCCAGTGGGGAAGCAGGGAAGGGAGAACATTCTGGGGCAGGGACATATAAGGTAGAAAGGGGCAGGGAGGCCAACGGGCCAACCGTGGAAGCAGAACTGGGGTACATTAACATAGGGCAACAAAGGTGCCTGGGAGAAACCTTTTTTATCTCCCTAACCTTGGGGGTATCCCTGGGCTTAGGGCCTGTCCCTCCACTGGAGTCTCTTATTCCCTTGCCCAGCAGGCCCACCAGCCTCCACATAGATTCTCTAAGAGGATAAAGGAGAATCCAGAGCTAAGAAAACGTGATGCCTTCATTAGCTTCCAAAGTCCTTGTGAAACTGATGCCTTAGGTCTTAACTTATAGTTTTCAGATCCTGTACTGCCTAGTGTAACGCTGAAGTTTCCTGCAGCTTGTTAAGTGCTGTTCTCTCATGCTAAGATAGACATAACAAAGCCTCTCCAGCTTGCTCTCCAAGGACACCTAGACTGTCCTAGGCCCAAGAACTGTAAACCTTCATCTTGGGGAGAGGGGGGAAAACTTGGGGAAATTCCATCATTGGCTGGGTTCTGTTTGGTGAATTTATGCTGATATAAAAGTGTGAAGAACTCGTGACCTGTCGTCCATTTTGGGATCCACTGAGGCAGGACCCTCTGGAGCTCAAAGTGTGCACTGGAAATCCTTTCAAATAAATACCTGCTTTTTTCCTTTATTCCTGTCTAGTCTCTGTTTCTAGGTAGCCATTTAAGGGATGAAAACTATGTTAAGAGATACATAAAATTTAAAGCCAGACTTGTATATTCAGCAGTGTTAGTTACTGAACCTATCCTTTTTTTTACCAGAAATAATTCTTTAACCAAAATGATGATAGGAAAAATGACATGTTAAAAAGTAAAATTAAATGCTATGTCATGATGTTCTCTCCTGACAACTGATCTTCCTATTTCCAACTCTTCATTTAGCAAAACAGGAGATACCATGAAAAATAAAGGATCCCCCTAAGTATCAAAAATACAGATAAAAATATATGAATTTCCTGAACAGTGCTTAATTATTATATTTCCTTCTCTTAACANATTTAAAGCCAGACTTGTATATTCAGCAGTGTTAGTTACTGAACCTATCCTTTTTTTTTACCAGAAATAATTCTTTAACCAAAATGATGATAGGAAAAATGACATGTTAAAAAGTAAAATTAAATGCCATGATGTTCTCTCCTGACAACTGATCTTCCTATTTCCAACTCTTCATTTAGCAAAACAGGAGATACCATGAAAAATAAAGGATCCCCCTAAGTATCAAAAATACAGATAAAAATATATGAATTTCCTGAACAGTGTTTAATTATTATATTTCCTTCTCTTAACAGACTTAGGAGTTCCCAGGCCACTGTAAACAGTGTTACCTAAGGGATATAAAGTAGCATTTATATTTTAATATTATTTTTAGCTCCCTTTCAAATCATAGCTCCATTCTGCCAGGCACCAAACAAACACACAGGTTGAGATACTTCCTGACCCAGAACCATATACTCCATATAGAAGGAGAAATAAGAACAATAATACATAATAGTATAATTATTGCCATGTAGTAACTCAGCTGTGGAATGGGAACAAAAAACATTTGGATCAGATCAGATCATGGGACACAGACCCTACTGAGGCTCACAATAAAAGCCATACACTAGAAAGCAGTGCAGCTATACAGCAATATTTCTCTACACACAGTCATCCAACCTTCTGTGTCCAGCCGGTTTCCTGAGCCATAGGTGGTGCCTTTGTGCTTAATATTCCTGGATGAATTCTTTTATTCAATAAATTAGTTCAAATCAATTATTTTGAAGACTCTGTGACCTTTAGAAATGCGTGTTCCTGATACCTGGATGAGTTAGCCAACAATGCTGTAGATATGAGTGCTATATCATCCTGGGATTTAAAGTACCTCAAAGAGTGTGGAACAGGACTGACTGCTGGGATCTTATGATTTTTCCTTTCCTTCAAGTGTCTGAACTCCTCGTCACGACATTATGCAAAACACCTCCTTGGTAGCATTCAATATGATTATGCAGTCAAGGATCACACTTGTACTACAGCTGCTATTGAACCTTTTAAAAATTATATTTATATAAAGAATATCTGGAATACTTCCCAGTCTATACATCTGCCCAACTAATTTAGATTTCAGCAAGTAAGCATTTGCTGGGATGTTACAGGGATGATTAAACACCTTAGCACAAATACTACACCACTTTCACTTTCTGTCAAATCACCATGGGCATTACTTTAAAGAAAATCAGGCAGATGGCTGGACAGTCAGCAAAGATGGGACAAAACACTTCTTCTAGATACTTGCAGTTTACAATGTGCTAGAGTTTATCTATCTGTAGAACAAACCACCTGCCAGTTGTTTGAGTAATATGACTGGGTAAGCATTGCTAAGTACTCTGTAATAACAATAGTACTGCCAGAAAGAGAAATTGTGTACAAGGTATGCACACTGATGGGTTTTGCAGACAAAAAATGCAAATTAAGGCTCATAAGAAAGCAATCTTACCCTGCCAAAATATTTATTCATGGCAAGCATTATCTGCACAATTCAGAAACACATACACCACTCCATATCACAAACTGCTGACAAGATGTAGAAAAGGCAATAACACTCTAATGTCTATGCACTTTATTCGTTACTCTGCTGAGGTAGAAGTACATGCATACATTCTCAAAACTAGTTAGAGCTGATAGTCAGCAATTCATTCCCTAACATTTCTGCTGCAGATCCTTCATTCACTTAGCCCCAGAGCCATTAGCATTTCGAGACAAATGTGGAAAAAGAATCCTTGCAGCAAGCAATGGAAGCAGACAAGACATCATTATGTGTCCACTGGAGGATGGATATCTGACAGGAAAGATCAACTGGCCTAAAGTTTTAAATGACTTTGTAACATTAGGTCACTGTCCCTGTTCTATTACAGATTGGGTGTCTATAAAAGGCTTTAAAAATCCTCCTAGTTCCTTTTGTTGAGATAATATGTTTGAATGCACTTTAAAATTTGAAGCACGTGAACTGTTTCTATTTGTATTATTAAATTATGCATTTAAATCCATAAGAGTAGAAGCACTTTTGTTTCACATTTTTTTTCACAATCTTTTAGCATTACCAGTGATATTACTGGATATTTGTTGTATGCAATACCTCAGCGATGGGTAATCAAGGGATATTTTGGAATAGATAGCGTATTTTGACATTAATAGCTTCCTTTTGAGGGAAAGCAAGGTATACAGGCTGAGCAGGCGAAACACTGATGCCTTTTTCTGAGACCACTGTTACTTTCAATGTCCGCTTGGGATGCTATGTCCCACAGCATGTCCTAAGATCCTTGCACTAGAGTACACAAATGTCAAATATTCTTTTAAATAGGTTTTTCTGGCACTCACAGTTCATGCAAGTATAAACGTACTGACATTCAGTGATAAACTCATGGCATTTCTAACTATTTCTTTTCAGATTACATTGATACTAAGAACACCTCCCATCTCCATCTACTCTTTCACAGAATCGGAGAATCACAGAATGGGTAAAGTCAGAAAGGACTACAATGGTCCAGCCTCCCTGCTCAAGCAGGGTTGTGCTCAAGAACATTGCACAGTGTCTTGATTGTTCTTAAGTTATATTCAGTGGGGGAGACTACACGACCCGTGTGGGCAATCTGTTAGAATGTTCTACCACCCACATAGTAAAGGTCTTCCTTGTATTCATGTGGAACACTCTGTCCATCAGTTTCTGCCCCTTGTCTCTTGTCCAAATGCTTGGTACCACCAAGAAAAGCCTGGCTTCATCCTCCTGACACCCTCCCTTCAGTCTCTTCTTGAGGCTGAACAAACCCAACTCTGTAAGCCTTTCCTCATAAGAGTTGCTCCAGTCACCTTTGTCGCCTTCTGCTGGACCTGTTCCAGGAGCTCCATACCTCTCTTGTACTGAGGAGCCCAGAACAGGACACAGCACTTCAGATTTGACCTCACCAGCGCTGAGTAGAAGAGCAGGATTACCCCCTTGACATGCTGAAAATGCACCCCAGGATACCATTGGCCCTCTTGGCCACAAGGACACACTGCTGGCTCATGGACAGCTTGTTGTCCAACAGGACCCCCAGGTTCTTCTCTGGAAGGAGCAGAGCTGCTTTCCAGCAGGTCAGCCCCCAGCCTGTGCTGCTCTGTGGGGTTATTCTTTCCCAGGTGCAGCACCCTGCGTTTGCCTTTGTTGAATTTCAGAAGGTTTCCCTCTACCTAGATCTTCAACCCATCGAGGTCCTTCTGAAGTCCTGCACAGCCCTCTGGGGTATTGGCCCATCAGCTTTGTGCCATCAGCAAATTTCCTGAGCAGTAAGAAAGATTTCCTTAGAGTAAGAAAGATTGCAGACAGAAATAATGCCTATGAGAGTTGTATGGGTAAAAGCTGAATTCTTCCATAGCAGTTTGCATAACAGATGTTGAGGTTTCGCTCGTGACATCCAATCAAATACAGCACATAGAGGTTCATTTCAATCTGCATTCCCATATCTTTGCTAGATACAGATGCCTTGTGCAAAGAATGAACACTGTTTAGCTGCCAAAAACACACAACATGTTCAATGGAATCTTGAGAATAAAATAATGAATAAAAATCCTTGTCCACAAATACAGAAACCTCATTATTTTTCTTATTATTAACCCTGCGCATTCTTACAGGGAAACTTCTTAACTGTAAATCTCTAACAATGGTTTTGTTTCTAAACCTTATTATATATTTTTCATTATTAGACACAAAGTCTCCACTTAGGATGTTATGTTTTAAAACTACGCTGATGATTTTCCTCAGCTCTCTGAATCCAGTGGTAGAGGGGTAAAATCTTGATTGCATTGCTGTGTTTATTGCAGGGTAGAGGATTCTGAGGCACAGAAAGCATGCAGCCTATTTCTTTTCCTGCCAGTAATGTACCTTTCCTGCCAACCTGTGAGAGCAGGATTAGACAGCTACTAGATCTCCCCAGTCAGAGGGAAGGCTCTGTGCATTTCCATTCTGTACATTTCTGTTAGCAGATGCTTGGCTTGCTACATTTTATACTGTGCAGATCAAACCACAACAAATACATCATGAACAGAATTACAAGTTCTGCAACTCCTCTGGAGGATTCTTTAGTTTTCAGTAATTTCCATGTTTGTTAACTCTACCTCATAATAACAGACTCCTATAAATATAAAGAGGATTATCCAATATTGATCTCTTGCTTGCCAAACTCTGGCTCAAGTCAGACTGGAATAGCAGAGTTTTCATTCACCAAAATGGGGGGAGCTTAAAATGCAATTGCAATAGTACTAGTTTGTTGAAGTAATATTATATCTTGCATTAGAGACAGAGCAAGAGTATGAAAAAATAGCATAAAAAACTCATACAGCACAAGAACAGAGGGTCAAGGGTTGAAAATTTCTATGCTTAAAATTTTATGCATTTGAGATGCTGGGACAAACCATCTGTTTTTGCAACTTGAAGAAATTAATATTTAAGTGAGATTTTTCAATATAACGATCTCGTACATAATGAAAACAAAAGCACCTCAATGAGCATCTCATTTTTACTTTAGTATCTTTCTTGTTGAAAAAAAATTGAATTTAATTTGCATTGGGAATGAGTGTCATTTGCATTGGGAATGGGTGCCATTTGCCTGGGCTGGTGCTGGACTTTATGGATTCTAGGCTGGCTCTTATGTCTAGTCTGAAATCATGTTTTTATACATTTATAGTGTTTACCTCACTGTCTGAAAGAGATGAACAAAACGTGCTGGTGCTCTGAAGTTTGTTTAGGAATGTGTGGCTGAAAGCACGGAACAAGAAGAGTAGAAAATATGCATAAAGAGAAAAGGGTTGGGAGTGAAGGGTGAGAACTAGGACTGCATTCACTGAACATGGTATGTCCACTTGTACAGGGTCTGGGGCAGGTTAGACTTGCCATGTGCTATCTGAGCCCAAACAGAATTTCCCACAAGGAAGATTTCACCTGTATTGTCTGTGGGAGGTTCCAAAATAAGCTATTCCACAGTGAGGTTTAAGGATCTACAGAAGAAGGAATTATTGTACCTTGTAAACTTCTTTCTAAAACCAGTTGAAGGTGTGTTTTGTTGAAAGATGTGTTTGGGAAAAAAAGAAATAAGCATCATCAACAACAACAAAGTCTGTTCTCTTTTTTCCAATTAAAGGTTATATATTTAAAAAAAAAATTAAAAAAGCAATTGCTAATATTTATGACAATTGATGAGAAAAGACTAAGAAAGGTTTCTGAGACTTGAGGCATCTATTTTGGTTTTGCCTTAAAGCTGGGAAAATACAATAGGAGACAACTATTTAGTACTCAATACTTTATGAATCAAAGGCAAAAAAAAAAAAAAAAAAGAAGAGTGAAAAAGAAGTTTTGAGCCAAAAGGAAGTTTAGCAGAAGGAGCAGTAGTCTGTCTCCTTCACCAGTTCAGGAGGACCCTCTGTGCAATGAACTGAGGAAAGCAAGGTAGCTGCTAATAAGTAGCAGGAGTTTCATTTAATTTGGGAAAATAGAAAGATTAGTATGGATGTCTCTGCAGCTTTTGCTTGAGGTGTTTTAAAGGAGACAGTGTTGTCATGATGGGAATCATGGAGAGATAGAGTTGAACCGGGTAGGTAGAGTTGCAGGATTTGCTCATATGTCTGAAGACACTCTGGGGGCCAACACCAAGAATATCAACTTGTGTTACAGAAAAGCCAATCACAGCTGAAAGTTAATAAGAAAAAGCTGTCTGGTGAAATCATGATGGCTATGGGTATCTGGGTGTACCCACATGGTGCCTTGCATCTATACAAACAAACCAAAGCAAACAAACAAAACAAACAAACAAAAAAACACACCAAAAATAACCCCACAACCAACCTAAAAAAAACCCCAACAAACAAACAAACAAAACCCAAACAAAAAAACAAACAAACAAAAACAAAAAAAAACCCAAACCAACAAACAAAAAAAACACAACCAAAGGGAAAAAAAAATAAAAGAAAAAAAAAAAGGGGGGGGGGAAGAGGCTTTGTACTGATCCAACAAAATTCATACTATCATATTTATCATATTTTTCATATAATTTCTGAAGGTTTAGCCCAAGATGAACACCAGTCTTCCAAACAATGTCTAGGGATGTTCTGGGCCGGGATCATTTGGGAATCTCCAGCAAAGTCTACAGAGCCCCAGTATCACCCAGTAATGATCCCCCAGGAGATGGCCCTGGACACACAGTCCATCCAATATGTACTCCCGGATCCTCACTCTCCCTGGATACCCCATCCCTAGAGACACACACACACATACTCACAAACATACACACAGCACAATTTGGTAAATTGTGAAAAGGATATGTTTTGTGCATATGCTAAAAAGTGGAATGAGATTCCAGTCATAAACATCAGCTAAGGGGGGGCCATGAGGAGAAAGGTAGATAATATGAATATGAGCATCTAAATTAGTTTCAGACTCAGAGAGCTGCTATTAAGATTCTTCAAGAAAGTAAAGTATTAAGATAATGAAAAACATATTGCAAATGTTCTTAGTCTCATTTGTTTACTGCTTCCACAAACTACTTCAAGGAACTCATTAATGGAAACTAATTGGAACAGGTTCTGTGTTCATGTCCAGTTTCTTTTATAATTGCTGAAGTCACTGATTTGCCATGAAACAGCTCCTATTTAATCTGTCTGATTAAAAAGGGCGCTTTCTCTTGCTGTACTCACTCAAGTGGAAATGAATTGTTCGCTGTCATGCACCAGGCTGTTCCCTTCATTTTATAAACCAAAGGATTAGGCAAATTTAGTCAAGGAGTCTTGAGGACTCTTCCCTCCCTCTCTCCCATTCCTATCATGAGGTGAAACACTGCACTGATTATGAGACCTCTTTTTAATTTTTTGATTACATGAATTAATTGGACTTTCAGACTGGACTGAATTAATCTTCGGTAAATTATTTTCACGTAACTATGTTCCTTATTTGAAAATAACATGGAAATTCCTTTATCCTAAAGAAAAGCTCAGTACAGAATGCAAGGAAGTGTTTCCTTCATTCCATCTTTCAGGATGAAAATGTGTGGGTCTGAAAAGTTTTGGTGTGATACTGTCTAAAAATTATTTAAATATTAGCAGGAAGGAAGGAAGGAAGGAAGGAAGGAAATAAAGAAAATTCATCATTTTCTCCCCTAGGTGACAAAGGAAAAAGAGTAGGCTGAACAGCAAATCTGTAACACTCTTAACCAACTTTATGTGTCACAAAAAGAAATAGCCTTTTATTTTTTTCCTCACTTGTTTTCCCTACTAAAGACCGCCAAAAGGTCTCCATGCTGGTAGAATAATAGACTTACTTTTCTAGGAAATAGACATATTCTACATTTTTTAGAATGGAAAAGTTCCCCTTCCTAAAAAAGAAGCAATGACTTCTGTACCTAAAAATTACCGTAAGTTGCAGGTCCAAGAAGTGTGGACACTTCTACGAACAGCAAGGAGTACATGCAAAACAAGCATAATACAGTTTTCAGAGATGAGTTGCCTGTTGCAGAAATGGGGGACCCCCTTAAGATGGCAACTATGAATTACAAAACTGTCAATGTTTTTTTTGGCAGAATGCCTTAGGCCCAGCATGACTTGATAAATCATCTGCTCCCCTTAAAATAAAAGGCCTTATCTTAACTTTAAGGACTCAGTTGACTCTAGTGTGTCAAAGGTACTTAGAATATCGCCTCCCCTCTTTCAAGCAGCTTATCAATATCCTAGACACTGACTTCTGAGATAAGAAGTTTGCAATATTAAAGCTGACTCATTTCTGAGCAGGACTAAAATTTAAACTTTCCAGGAACTGAAGGTGGTTTTGTTTTCCTTGAAGACAGAGTGACCACTAGACCACCAAGATGAGCTCCAGTGACCCCAATCTAAACAGCTGTCATTCTTTCCAGGAAAAAGGAAGCGGAGAGACAGATATAATAAAGCAACCCAAATTCTCTTCCAAATGCTCATGACCTGTTTCCTCTCTCTGCAGAAAATTTGGTCAAAAAATCCTCTGGTGCTTTGTGTTTCATTCTGCATTATTTTCAGAATAACTTGTTTGCTTGCAAAATCCTGACAATCAAGGAGTGTTTTGTTAGATGTGCTAGGATATCATTATCCAACCTTCAGTCCCTTGCGAAGCCATCTCTGGTGTGGCCATGCTCCTCCTCGCAAATTTTATTGTGTAAATACATTTTCCACAACTTTATCCAATCACAGTTTATTTGTAAGGTTAGATTATTAAGAGTGAACCTTATACTCACCCCAAAACACGGCTTTTCCCCTGTATTGGGTTTGCATGGCCAAGCTTTGTTAGCACGGCGACTACAGGGGTGGCTTTGTGAAAAGCTGTCAGAAGCTTCCTCCATGTCCAGCAGAGCCAATCTCTGGCAGCTTCAAAGACAGATGTGTCACTGGCCAAGGCTGGGCCAATTAGAAATGGTGGTAACACCTTTATGATAACATATTTAAGAAGAAGAAGTTATTGTGCAGTTGCAACTGTGGCCAGAGAAGAGTGGGGTGAGAACATGTGAGAGGAACAACTCTGCAGACACCAAGGTCAGCGGAGAAGGGGGTTGAGGAGGTGCTCACCACTGTAACACCAACGCGGCAAGAGGGAACCTTCAAGGCTTTTAAACCCACAGAAAGAACCATGCCCTGATGCAATCACAAACCAAGCATTGCAACTTTTAGCAGCAAGCTGTGATATTGTATAACTTAAAAGTGCACTGGTGCTATCTAATTCCTTAGTTGCATGAGGAGCTTCTAACACGGCCCTGTTTCTTCTGTCTCTTGAGGTTAATAAAGCTGAGTGAGTTTTTGGTAATAAGCCAGTGGGCTATGGTTTGTGTTGCACTGAATCTCTCTTGCACATTTTATCTGTTCTTAGGGCAAAATTGACTCAGACCTTCTGTAATTCCATCAAAATCAATTGGATTGCCTGATGAGCAATTCAAAGCTGGATTTAAGCCTCTGAGACACAAGAGATCCCTAACTAATTAACCTACAAACATTATTGTTCATTGACAGTTTGCCAAGGTATAGTCTGTACTGAAGACCCAAATCCATCAACATTTATGAAGTTTTCTCTTCCTTGGTTAAAACTCTATTCTCAGGTACCAGCTTTCTCCTAAAATTAGTGCTGAAGTGAACCAACATGCACTGCTGAAAAGCAAACCTTTATGCCATGAAACACCTGATAGCAGAAAGTCAACTGCCAAAGCAGTTAAGAAATGAAACCTTGGCAACTTCATTTTCCTTGGTAGAGTTCATAATATTCTATAATGGCAAATCTGAGTGAGCTGCTATTCCAAAAACAACACCTAGCAAGAAGAGTTTGTGTTTACAATACTGCAGTGCCCTGCAGCTTGAATAGCTTCGACCCTCCTAAAGGTTTGTTATAATTTCCAACAGCACTGGTGTGGTTTAACCCCAGCCAGCAACCAAGACCCATGCAGCTGCTCACTTACTCTCCCACCAGTGGAAGTGTGGAAGAAATCAGAAGGGTAAATGCTAGAAAACTCGTGGGTTGGGATAAAGACAACAGGTAGGGAAAGTAAAAGCCACACATGCAAGCAAAGCAAAAAAAGGAATTAATTCACTGCTTCCCACAGGCAAGCAGGTGTTCAGCCATCTCCAGGAGAGCAGGGCCCCATTCCATGTAGCTATTACTTGGGAAGACAGACGCCATTATTCCAAACATCCCCAGTTCCCCCTTCCCTCCACTTTATACACGGAACATGATGTTATATGGTCTGGAATATCCCTTTGGTCAGTTTGGGTCATGTGTCCTGGCTATGTCTCCTCCCAGCCTCCTTGTCAATGTGACAGTAAGGAAAGCAGAAATGGCCTTGGCTCTGTATAAGCTCTGCCCAGGAATAACAAAAACATCTGTGCGTTATCAACCTTGTATTCAGCACAAGTCCAACACACAGCCTCCTTACGAGCCACTGTGAAGAAAACTAAACCTACCCCAGCCTCAACCTGTCTTATCTCTGCACACACACAATATTTAGCAGTAAGGCACAGAAGAGTATTATACACTCCCAGACACATCTGTTAACACTGACCACCCCATTCATAACACCAATGAAACCTCATCAGAAACCTCAAAGACTTGAGGTAGGATCACTGAGAGAGCATCAATCAAAGGCAATGCTGCTGCAAGAAGCGTATTTATTGGCAAAAACTCTTTTGGAAAAAGGATCCCTTTTGTCATCCTTATGAACTGAAATAAATTTGTATAGATATTTAAAAGGTAGGGGAAAAAGGGAAACACCACTTTCAAAATGATGAAAGTAGGCATATAGTATGGTACGTAGTTTGAGGCAGCAGACACTTTCTTAGTGAAACTATTTTCAGTGACTGCTCTTTTCAAATCAAGTGAAAATAATGGCTGTAAAACAGTAGGTTTCTTGCAATATTGATAATTCTTTTTTTATATGAAGACTTCACTTCTTTTAAATTGCTATATACTCCAACAAAAAAATCCTCTTCTGAGTACTACTCGCTCTAACTCTTTGAGCAATTCCCATCACTACTGCTTCTCAGTGTGGACTCTGCTGTTCAAAACAGATCTATTATATTTTAATCGAACGAGATGAGGATACCACTTAGAGCTGTTAAATATTCTGTAAGTTCTCGGTATGAAAGTCACCCATAACCTACGTTTTTGGTATATTTACTTTCTCAAGTTGTCTTAGGGTATGAACAATGAAAAATGATTTCTCTCTATTCAGAAACTTTGATCAAAATTCAAAACTTGCAAACATTTGAGAAATCTAATAAGTGCCCATTATTTTTCTTTTGTTTATTATTTTTATTTTCTTCATAAATGACAATTTGCTGAAAGTTCTCCCGCTTCTCATCTGTGATTTTTTACTTATTCTTTTGGCAAACAAGCAAAAAAAGCCATGCTGATTTAAACCCTGACTTGATACGTACCCTATGTCATATATCATGTCAAATGAGTCAAAAAATCTATCTTCTTTTTTTTAAAGGAAAGATACGGGAATTGAGAATAGAGGAAATATGAATGGTTATTCCAGTGCAGTCATAATGTTATAGTTCTGAGCTTGTCCAGCAGTTTTTTGCTGTTATTTACAATGAGAAGGCTGTGCCAGAGCACAGACAAACAGCAAAGGACTGGTTTGTTTGTTTTGTTTCTTTTAATACGATTTTTAAAACTGGTAACTGCTTTGGTAAGTCCTGAAGCTTGACAATTTTAGAACTCACTTTGCACTACTGAAACTGGTAGTTTCCGAATTTTGATATTGATAATAATAGATTAAAATTATTTCATTCTCTCTTATCATTGAACTGATAAATAATATTTATTTATATCATTTGCCTGCACCTGTCTTACATGCCTAACTTTGAAGTGATCTGCCTGTGTAATAGTTTATTAGTGCATCCAGTTTTTCTGATGTAACTCTCCCCCCAATTCCAAATATAGCCATTTTTAATATTTTACAAATTCCACTGTGAGTTAACATGTTTTACCCCCAGGTTTGAAAAGGGGAACTAAGAAAAAAATATAAAACAAACAATTATAATCAGGGAAAGCCGTTAATACAGATATACAAGAGTATTAAATTCAAATAAAATATTTACAGAGCATAAGCAATGGTTGTGGTACACTACGCAATTTACATTTCAAGTAGGAACAACTAATCTTCCACATATTCTGGTTTATAATAATGGAACACACACACCAATGGAAGGGAACAGAATCTTCATTAGGAAACCGCTTAAAAATAAATGTGTGAATATAAATGATCTATTTGTATCCAAGCTCCAGAAGATCTAAAATGAAAGCCAAAAAGCAAGACAGTGTTGAACAATACTGCTTTTGAGAGCTGGTTTATGTTGGATTGTGGGACTAGAGTTATCTGCATCTTATGAGTCCTGCATAGCAGCAACAACAACATCAGCCTTGCAGCAATGAAGGTTTCTGCTTACTTAAATGGCTACTTACTTAATTTTCTAACAGTGCTGCTGATACCAATTAAACACAAGTGCACATTAACTGCTATATAGATGCTATTAGTTTTTCTTTTCCAGTTGGTGGCTCAAGACAAATAGCCAGGCCGCTCTCGTAAAGATTACTGTGTGAATACATGATTTTTCGGCTTCCTGACAATTTGGAGCAAATGAGAATAAAATTATTTCAGTTGGTGTAAACGTATGGTAAACTGAAATACATATTTTACCACACACCAGATTTAAGAATGAAGCATCTCCCAAAGACCAATAAATTTTTTGTATGAGAGCATTTGCTTTTTGACCTGAGAAATATCCTCAATTTAGGGAAAAAAACCCCAAACGCACATCAAAAAACCTGAGAAAAAAATAGGCATTTTAGAACTGAAGGAACCATTTCAAGTACAAAAATAGAGATGCCTACTTATATCCAGTTTTTTGTTTCCCTTGAGTTTGCACTAATAAAATTACAGACTCACTGAGTGTTTGGGGGTTTTAAGGGATCTTTAAAGAGCATCTAGGT
Organism: Vireo altiloquus; assembly: GCA_013396875.1. NCBI lineage: Eukaryota > Metazoa > Chordata > Aves > Passeriformes > Vireonidae > Vireo > Vireo altiloquus. Next base: position 472,252 of record VZRF01003300.1, read on the forward strand.
AAATTCGTCTTGCCATGGACAGAGACATCTTCCACTACAATTTGTTCTATTATAATAAAATTAACAGAAAATTAAAAATATTTTAGAATCATCAAGAGTAATATTTCAATGAAATTTCACAGTACAGTACAGTATGTCTCCGGCTCTAGCCACAGAAATATACACATATTTATACACGTACATATACACACATATATGTATTCAAACCATGTATTTATACTGTAATTTTCTCATATAAATTTAATACAATCTGGGTTTCTACGTCTAAAAAAGTGTGGCCAGCAGTTTTCTTCTTTTGTTTGAATGAAGAGAGTACTAAACCTGGGGTTCACTGGTGCATGTACACAGCGAGGGTCCAGGACCCAACAGTTCAGAACATTTATAATTGCCAAATTAATTACTCCTTCTTCAAGCACAAACACAGGCTAGGCGGAGAACAGATTGAGTGCAGCCCCGAGGAGAAGGACTTGGGGATCTTGGCTGATGGGAACCCAAACCTAACCCATCAATGTGCCTCTGCAGCCCCAAAACCCTGGGCTGCATCAAAAGCAGTGTGGCCAGCAGGGGATGTGATTCTACCTCTGTACTCTTGTCTCACGAGATCTCACCTGGAGTGTCATGCTCAGGCCTGGGGCCCCCAATGCAACAATAACCTGAACCTGCTGGAGTGAGTCCAGAGGAGGCCATGAGGATGTGCAGAGGGCTGGACCACCTCTGCTGGGGAGACAGACTGAGACAGTCAAGGCTGTTCCACCTGGAGAAGAGAAGGCTTCAGAGAGACCTTATAGCAGCTCCCAGTACCCAAAGGGCTACAGGAGAGCTAGAGAGGGACTTTGGCAAGGGCATGGAGTGATGGGACGAAAACTAGTGGCTTTACGGGAAAGAGAGTAGGCTTAGATTAGATATTAAGAAGAAATTCTTTACTTTGATAGGGGCGAGGTGCTGGCACAGGTTCCCCAGAGAAGTTGTGAATGTCCCATCCCTGGAAGTGTTCACGGTAGGGTTGGATGGGGCTTTGAGTAACCTGGTCTAGTGGAAGGTGTCTGCTCATTACAGGGAGGTTAGAACTAGGTGATCTTTAAGTGTCCTTCCAGCCCAAACCAGTCTGTGATTCTATGATTCCATTATTTAGTGGTTATAGGATTCTACCCAATGGGAATGCCCTAAGAAATTTCATTTTTGAGTGTTTATGAATGTCTTGGTTTGAGACAAATTTAGATGAGAATATTTTCTGATAGAAAGCAGGTTGTAGTTATTTATTTTTATTAGGTTTGGGAAAATAACTATTTTTACAAAGAAAAGTTAAGAAGAAACAAAACTATTTATTTAAAAAACACACGAGAAAAGAATGATAATGCTAAATAATAAAATCTTTTACTGTGGAGAGAAATTTGGAAGTGTTGTAAGTTTTTTTGTAAGATGTGGTCTTTCTTTTCTTCGGGGCTGTGTCAGCATGGGAGGGCCCCCTCCAGGCCAGTGAAAAGCGTTTCAGAGAGGTTTTGATGTTCTGATGTTTTGAATAAGTTTAGAAGAGAAGAAGAAGAAATTAAAATCTCAGGAAAACACAGGAGTTGAACTCTCCGTCTCTCTCTGAAGAAACAGAGTTGAGAGATGGTTAGAAAGCAGTAGCAGAAGCTGTACTCCTCACCACAGAACAACAGAGTGGAGCAGTGGCTTTGAAGCACAGAAATGTTTTGAAAAAGTTCTTTTGGTTTTTTTTTATTCTTTCTCTCCTCTCTCAGGCTCAGTTTAAAGGCACAGAAAGGCACAAGATTCATTTTCTGGGCATAGAGTAGGTGATATGGGATACATCATAAAGTCACCCTAAGACAAAGAAATAGGGTGGATAAATTGCACTGTTGATGATAAAATGCAAAGTTTTAGTATTTTATTTATTCAACCCAGATTTGAACTGCTGGAAGCTACCCAGGTCCTGGAGTAGTTTTACTGAAAGGCTGCTCCTGTATGGCACTGGTCCAGCTGTGTATCTGAGGACTTTCACAATCACAGATGTGAGCCTATAACCTCTGAGCTAACAGTCACCTTCCAAACATGACCTTGGCTCTAAAGGAAGCCTGAAGTGGACAACATTGACATTTTTCTTACGTTATGGTAAGTTAGCTTTTAGTTTATTTGGACAAGCTTATGGAAGTTCTCCTAGCCTGGATTTAAATTAATCTCCCTCAATTATCTGCAGAAGATGATTAAAATCAAAATCACTACTTGCCTACTTCGGCCAATATCTTGTATGCATTCATTTATGTTGCAAATGCAAAAGCTTCTAGATCCTTTACAAACCTTTCCAATTTGAACTCTTTAGCATTCTGACTAGTAAGGCTAGTAAGAAAGGAAGATGTATAGGCTCTCATTTCAATGACTTCCCATTCCACTCAGTGGAAAAGTCAGAGTTTTTATGGAAAGAAAAAAGCATTTCAAATTTTTTCTTTCTTTTGGTCTGAACTATCATTTGTTATAGAAAAACAACAACAAAAAAGCTATTTCCCTTAGCCAGAACTGGCTGTTCTGTCCCAAGTATATATTATTCAAGTTCTGTGCAGTGAACTCTACCAAGTTCTGGGAAAAACAAAATGCTACTGGAAAGAGCCTGCTGTAGAATTTAGAATGGTTAGCACCAACACATTTTCCAATCCATCTGTATGTAGTCCATGGTACTTTTGACACTACAAGTAGTTTTCCCTTATGGAGGAAGAGATACAGTGAGAAGTTTATTGAAAGAGCTTTTTACTTCTTTTTCCCCCAGTGTACACATAAATGCCTAACATTCGCTGCCAATTAAAATAATAAACAAACAGTATAAACTGTGTAGATTAGAAATGAGTATAATTGCCCTGTTTAGTCATATAAATAAGTGGTTGTCTTGCTACAGGGAAGATATAAACTATACAGGAAGAAAAAAACTAGACTGGAATTCATTTTCACCTCCCATGGTGAAATCTTTTATTGTTTTTCTGTCCTACGACAGTGGAATACAAAGCCGAAGTCTCAACAAAGCAATAATGCTGCATTGATGCATTCCCAGAATCGAAGCCATAGGCAAGCAACACTACTTACTGTCAGGCCCCAATTCAAGTCTCCTTACAGCCCCCTGGGCATTCCCAGACTAAATAGCTTTGAAAGAGGGAACAGCACATTAGCAGTCCCTCTGAGACAATCCAAGTAGAGTTACTGCATAAAACCAGCAGTTTAAATTATGTTAATAGAGCTGCAAGCTGCAAAGAAATTATTTATCAGAACTAGTGCAAGACCCTAGAGTTTATGCATTTTTTACATGATACTTCCATTCCCTCACTGCAGTCCCGGGTCTCTCGTACAAACCTTTATATGTCACCAGGAAAAGGGAATCTGTCGTTTATATCATCTGTGCTTTGACCAGCTGTGGTTCTTTAACTCCATTCATGCCAGGGTTTCTCCGTGTCTGCTCCACAGAGTGCATCGAACTTCTCTTAGTGCCACAGATGTAGCAAAGCCTTCAGTTCCAACCCAGCACGGGATGCAATGAGATGACATTCTGTGAATTATGATCTCTTCAAGTGTTTAAGGCCAAGTTGGATGGGGTTTTGAGCAACTTGCTCTAGTGCAGGGTGTCCCTAACCATGGAAAAAGGGTTGGAACTAGATGATCTTTAAGATTCCTTCCAACCCAAACCATTCTGTTACTGTCTGATTTTATGTGTGACAGATGGCACAGACCATGGCCATCCTCATTGCTGAGACATGCAAGGTAAAGTGATTCAAAGGTACTGATACATCTGCTTAAACTGGTGTCACCTAAGTCAGGAATGTAATTTTTATATATTTGGGAATGACTATATTTTCACTGCATGTTAATAATTAAGAACTTGACCTTGGAGCACAACAGTATGAAATAACAATTGACGAAGCCCTGGTTTCTCATGGTGAATATATATGTGTAGCAGCCTTCACGGATCAGAAAAACAAATGAGAAAAACCCCCAAGAACAGAGGAAAGGGATAAGACATGCATAAATTATCTGAAGTCACTCCCAGAAGGTTAATTAGTTTGTTTCTGGGACAACTATGTGACAATCTCACTGATCATGAGAATGTTCACCAGAGGATGCTTCTGTTGGAAACAACCTGGCTTTAAGGAAAGAAAATTATATTGTCTTCAGTCCCAATTTCATCCTCTCTGATTTCACAGTGCTCTGATTTTTCAGCTGCTGTGAGGAAGAACTGCTCAGCAGAATGCCATCTGAGATGACTGAATGGCATTGTTATGATGGCAAGAGGTTTGCATTCAAAATTTCATCAAGAGAGACACCTCTGCATAGTAGGACCTGATTCCTGCTTTACTAACACCAGCTCAAATCAGCAGGAAGCCAATGAAGTCAACAGACTATCAAGAACAATGAGGTTAGACCCACATTAAATGTGTGTGAAAATCAGTGGGAAAAGATAATGGCTCAACATATCTGTATGTACTTTTAAATTTGCAATTTGTGAAAATACCAGGCATGAGAAAAATCAAAGGTAATCGTGTAGTATAAATGGGTCCATTTAGTTCTGACATTAAAAGGTGGGTGTCATCTTCCTAGCTTTTAGGTCTCTAATAATTTCATTCTACTTTTCCATTATTCATGGCCTTTCACAATTTATTGAATTGCTCAAGACTACTCACCCTTTCTTTTTTATCTTTTCATTTTAGATCTAAAATTTGTGTGTGCGTACAAGCTTAGGAAAAAATGTAAAAGAGCTACTTAGCATTTGAAGGAGTGCTGAAAACAGTTATTTCAAGCCTTTTGTTCTAAAATAAAATAAAAAGCCAAGGGAGGAGACTTTTCAAATTTGTTTCAGAAGAGTTTTTATCGCTCAGGTTTAAGAGAAAGATTTTTTCCCCCTGGCATAAGCCATCATCAATCTGTGGTGCTGCTCTAATTTACACCACTTGAGGATTGGAAGTGACATAAAGTGAGCAACTAAAAAGAAAGAGTCTACACGTGACTAACATCTGTCACATCACTTAATATACTGTTGCTCAAGGAATGAAGTGACAAGAATTGGTGTAGTGCCAAAAAAACAGAACAGGAGAAAAACTTCAACTTTGTAACTTACTGCAAGTTTTCAATATACCTACAATTACCTTAGAAATTCAGCAAATAGGAATACAGGAATACACGTTAGTATTAGTGGAAAACGATTGGACACGTTTATCATATCTTTAAGGATGAGCTGTTGCAGGTAGCTTTGATGAATGACTTTTGCAATCTCATGCAGCCCTACCCAAGGATCACTTACTAGATCTTTCTCATGGATAACTTGTATTTTCTTCTATTGACATACTGAGTAAAGAGACTGTTAAACCAAGCGTTGAATACCATGAGAACATGGGGACAGAGCGCACATGCAGTGGCATGCAGAGTCACACAAGCAAAACTCACTTTCTCTTTAGAAAAAGTGCCTTGGGGAAGCTGTGGGCAGAAGTCAATCTCAGGGTCTATATACCAATTAAGAACGTTGCTCTGGATGCCTTGTGAATTGCTTCAGAAATGAGACCTTAACCTCATGGAAACTACAAGAAAAGAATTATAGGATTATAAGAAGATATTGCAGAAGAAATCTCATAACCCCAAGAACCCGCAGGCAGAAGTCACTGTGTTGGTTAGTTAAGGTATCCCTAAGTTCAAGATGTGTAGTATCATGATTTGCCTTCAGAATTCATATTGTAAACAGACTATCACTAGTTATAAATGTAGCACTCTGTGGGACAGTTTCTTATAAAATAATGTATGAAGTTTTACAATAAAAACTTTAGGTTCTAACAGAAACAAGAAGACTAGAAGAAGCATAGAATATGTGATTAAGATTGTTAGTACTTGTACTAATAAAAGAATCCAGGGAATGAGAAAAGCTGTTATGACTCCATCACAGTAGCAGAGATCCCAGTCAAGGGAATGTCTAAGGGTCTGAGCTCCCTAAGAGGAAAAGTGTCTCTTCCAAACATTTTTCCACTTCCCTTTAAAATAAGGACAATAGTGATGGAGGGGAGGCAAAACAGCAGCAGTCATTTTAAGCAAAGAAACCATTTTCTAAGAGGTGAACTGGAGGGTTCAACCTAGTGTATGAGAAAGGCAGATAAAGAACTGGCATATTGAAAAAATCAGGCTCATATATAGATTATGATTAGAACACAGTAATTAAATAATTCTTAAAACACTAACAGAATTTAGTATTTTACTTTATTTGTGCATGTATGTATGTATTTATGTATTGATGTTACTAATGCCCAGTAATGTAAATTCATGTTTTGAATTAAACACTTTATTTTAACCTTAAATCTTGTCTGGTATGAATGATGCCCCTGACTGACTTGACACACCATTCCATATCCATTGATGGCTTTTAAAGGTTCCTTCCAACCCAAATTGCTCTATGATTCTGTGGTTCTATATCTGAAATCTTAAAAATAATTTAAATGTTCATCTTGGTAATTGTCCTGTTGTTCATCATAGGGGGAGGAGTGTGTTCCACCTCAGGAGGGTTGAATGGACTGGTTAAAGGTCTTGTGCCACAGAAGCCAGGGAAGAGGGGTCCTCTGGGGATCAGTGATCACAGGCAAAATTTTTTGTACCTTGAGCAGGGAATGAGTCAAATATAAATCAAATGTGATGGAGAGAGAGTTTGCAGCAAGAGGCCAGATTATTTTATTGGGGTGCTTCTTTTGCAAGTAATTTTCTCTTTTTTTCCTTTTTGCACCTTTTTTTCCTTTTTTTTTTCTTCTATTTTTCTTTCCCAGGAGGGGAAAGGGAGAAAGTATGTCAGCATAGGGGGAATAGACACGCTTTGCAAGTTGATAACCTAAAAGCAGGTGATGGTCATTTGCATTTTTAACTCTATATCAGCAGAAAGAGAACAAAAAATCTTTGTGTGTGTATGTATGTGTTCTCATTTACTCCTAGAAGAGCACTCAGACTCTTTCTGTACTGCAGCAGTGCCAACTTATCAATAAACAATAATGAAAATGTGTATAAATGTTCCTGGGGGACAACACCTTGTTGACTGAAAGTATCCATCTTTTATACACCATCATGCAATATTTTCTTCAGGCATCACATGAAAAATAATACAAAGAAACCTAGTTAGCATTAATGTGACAACTGCCAGAAGATATGCAATAAACAATTTTCCCTTAAATCATTTGCATTTTGGAGAAAACCCTAAAACGTATTTGTCCATAGTTGAGTGAAGCCAGGGAGCATTGTTTATTATAGTGTCAAGGGACTCACAAAAACTCCTTCCTTATTAAAATGCCACAAAAATATTTAAATTATTTAGAAGACACCTTTGAGTTGGGTGACACACATGTTTCTGTGGTCATATGCCTGGTCTGAACCAGGGTTTATACAGGGTTTTATATAACCACAGGTTTTATTTCTCCAAAGATCATGACACTCTGATCATGCCTATAGTATTTAGGCTAAGAGCAGGTTAGTACCAGATTTTTGGAGGAGTGGCAAAGTGAGGACTCTTCTTCCTTCGGACCATGTAGACTTAGTTGGATAATCATTTGGTTATTCAAACAATGTTATAAATAATAAAGCCCACTCTTCCTCCCAGCTACCATGATGGGGAGAACTAAAAGCAGATCTATAGAAAATTGTTGAAAGCAAATCTATAGAGAAAGAGAAATAAGCAAATACATAAGAATCAGTTATTTCTGTCTGACACACTTGTTGTTGAGCATCATTTATCAAATTTAGAGCGAGTCCAGTTATGGCACAACTTATTTCAAGAAAAAAATCTTTCCAGACCTTCAGAGACAGGCTGGGTCCCCAAAAAAGTACCGAAGTATGCTTTTCTGTATCCCCCATTTACACGTTGTATTCATGGCTTCTCAAATCCCAGGCTTATCCAAAATCATGGAGAGACACCCTCTCCAACAAAATACAGGCATATACGACATGTGACAATTTCCCTCTAAACCCCCCACGGCTGTGCAATGCTATTTTGATGTACTGCTTCTGCAACAGAATATGGGTGCCCTTCTCCAGACTGTTCAACAGATGGCAAGGAAAAGTCATATATATGTCCTCAGCAGCTAACCCCATATGGGGCTTGAAAAAAACAATGCAGAAAGATACGGCAACATGACAGAATCCATTACTGGCTTTTAATCCTGATAGTGATGCAGAGCTGAGCCATAAGCACAGCTGCATGTGCCTTCGGGAGAACACTTTGCCCAGCTCTAGTTCAGAGCTGGGCAGATCATTAGAAGTAAATCAATATAACCTGCCGTTCTTCTTCACTCTGTCCTCTTTCAGAAAACTAATCAGCAGCACAGTGCTGGATATTGAGAGCTATATTCTGGCTGTATCAATTCACATCAGACTGAAAACCAGAGGAAATCAGAAGCAGCAAAAACGAGAGAATTTTTTCTTTCTACAGAAAAGTGAGGGTAAAAAGTCACTTGCAAAGAAAATGTTCATGCTGTTTCCAGGATTTGAAAACCATGATGTGATAACCTGCATCTGTAATTTCTGTGCAGAGACAGAAGATTTTATTTTGCCTGTTACAGCTTTTGAAGTGTTTTTATAACAGTGTTTTCATATTTTTGTGGTATTAGTAATATACCAAGTCCTAAACAACATTTGTGATGCACGGTTAAATTAGACCACTGTCATAAAAATCTTAAGCATATGACTTTTTTTTGCATCCTTTGTTTCATGTCTGAAAAAAAAAAGGTATGAAGAGACCAGGTGTTGGTGTGAGGCTCTGCAAAATACATTTTTGACAATTCTGTGCAGAATTTTGGAGCCCTGAATGCCAAGTCCCTTCCTTCACCATAGCACAGTCCTAATCTTCCTGGTCTAGTGATCCTAAAAATGTCTCCATTTCTCTGAGCTAAACATTTCTACCATCTGAGAGAAAGATGCTTTAGTGGAAGATCTGCTAAATTTTCAAAGTTATACACTGAAAAATTTCTGGATCTCTCAAGAGCACCCCCAGTCCTCTTGGAAAAGCTAGCTAAGAAACAGAATATTACTTTTGTGAAAAATGTCACAGTTGAGGCAAAAATAATTTTTAAAAAATTATGAAATTCCTTGGTAAATATACATAGAAAGTAACCTCAATAGTACGTTTTGATGGTCCCAAGAACAAGTTTTGTCTCCTGAAATACATCCATGGCAGCTCTGCTGAGGTGAATGCATTTCCACTCTGGCATCCTGGAGTTCTTCGCCTTCTGCTCACCTGGAATCTGATTGCTGATCTTTTGCACTGGTGTTTGGAGGCATTTTGACTAAGACAGAAAGTTTCTTGGAAGGCAGATTGGTGGGTGAGCTGGCAGGAACACAGGCAGGTTTGTTGTTAGCCCTGATCCTCTTGGAATCAATATGCTCCCGAGGAACATTTCACTTTGACAAATCGGCATTTTTCCAATGGAAAGCATTCTGTCAAAATACTTGTGCCCACTTCTGCTGCATCTTCATCCTTGTCACTCTGTGCCCCGATGGGAAAATTTGACTGCTGAGATTATTGCAGATAGCAGGTTTTCTCTCCACGCAAGATGTTGAACTTGTGTGTCCCTCACTTCTATCATTGAATCAGAGAATTGTGGAATTATTTGGGTTGGAAAGGACCTTAAATCTTGTCTAGTTCCAACCCCCTGCCATAGGAAAGCACAACTTTGACTAGATCAGGTTCTCCAAGCCTCATCCATCTTGGCTTTGAACACTTCCAAGAATGGGGCAGCTGCTACTTCTCTGGGCAACTTGTGCCAGTGCTTCACTATCCTGACAATAAAAGAATTCTTCCTAGTATCTAATCTAAAACTACCCTCTTCTATCTTAAGGCTTTTCCCTGTTTTCCTGTCAGTCTATGCCCCTGCAAAACATCCCTTCCCGGTGTTCCTGTAGGCCCCCTTTAGGTACTGGGGTCCTGTAGGTCCCTGATGGATACTCTCCTCGGGCACTAGGATGTTACATAGGAAAAGTTTTCTTGTGCTCCTTTGTTGCCAAATTCCTTTGACACTACTCTGCAGGTATATATGCTATAAAAAAAGCACAGAAGTTATGTTTTGTCCCTTGACAATGTTTATGGACTTCTTTGTAAGAGAACAGGTTGGAGGTGAATTTCGTTTGCAGTCTCTAGTACAACGCACTATCACTTAGATGTAATAAAATGTGAGTGTGTTATTTATAAATACTGCAGCAGATTTAATTACTGCTACTTGCAAAAATATATGCCACTCGTTGCCACAATTATCAGGTACAATAGCAGACATTAAGCACTCTGCTGTTTTAATGAGAAGTGGTCTCTTCATTCAGGTCCCCTTTTTCCTCCACAATGCAATTAGGAAACAGTGATTAGTTGAGCCAATTCCAAATTGTATTCAAATGAAAGCAATTTGGCTAGTTTGTAGGTCCAATAGGTGGTACTTTCCGAAGTTCCAAAAAGAATTAATTGCATTTTTCTGCCCGCACATGTTCTAGAGAGGGGAGAGATTAAAGTTCTCTTTCGTGCAAAGGCTTAGTTTTTGACAGTTAAAATCATTTTTCCATAAAAGCATATCATTAGGACCAGCCTGCAAGACTGTCTGGGAAATTTGTATCTGCACAGAACTTTTCCCTGGAGAAAATATTGTCCCCTAACATGCATAATGTTTCTGTACCTCTGAAATCCTCCAGCTGCTGACATTTTAACAAACTTCCCACAAATAAAGATGTTTTTAAATGGTGATTTCTACTTTATGTCCAAATCCTGAAAAGAAACATTTGAATGTGTTCTAATAGCTTCTAGCAACTGATAAATCAGTGATGTGTTTATAAGGATGTGATTTTCTTATCTACTTTGAAAAAGCAAATGGTCAGAGATGTCAGCTTCACAGTGAATAAAGAACATCACTGCAGTTTAATTTTCAAATGAGTTCAGACCCAGAAGATATGGCAGCATAATCACAATTCTGATGGTAGAATTAGTGATTTCAGCTCCTACCCAGAGCAATCAGAAAGATTTCTATTTATAGCTGAATTATTTCCACATTATTCTCTCTCAGGTATCCTAAGAGTTAAAGGTCAGAAAAAGAAACTGCAGAGTTAAAGCAATCAAGAATGCAAGGGCTTTAAAATGATCGATCATCTAAGATCAATCATTCCTTAGAATCTCTCACAAACTATTTCCACAAACTAAACTAGACTGATAAAAATCCTATTGTTTTATATGCATTGTATATATAATAAGACTGGTTTAATTTTTCTTCTTTGAGTCTTGTCCAAATTCTGATTACCTTCAGCCTACCTAGACTTTTACCTTAAGCATTAATGAGATGTCATTTTCTTTAATTTCTGTCCTAAATTGCTATAAAGTGCTCTATTAAACAGCTGCCCAAACCTGTCTCTGTTTTAAGCTGAGCAAAATAATAATGGATTTATATGCAGCATACAGATACAAGCAATAGTTATGCTACACAGGTGCTAAAAACTCTATCATGAAAGAAAGTTATTAGCCGTGCAGACTGACCACCAGCTGTCTCAAAACAGATACAATAAGACTTAATAATAAATGCAAGGTTTTATTTGTGATTAAGGCCATTTACGGGTTTGCATTGAAATTTATCCTAGGATTTGCTTGTGACTCTGCTTGCATGACAACTAAGTCAATACAGATTCACTGAAGTAAAAAATGGGTCTGTTTTCCCATGTTTTTCCCCTCCATGGAGCTGCAGAAGTGGATGATCTGCATTAAGTCCCCAGTGAGGATGAAAACTCATTGCACACAGATGAAAAGTACAGCTTAAAAATGTTATTTTTGGTGATGCTGTGACCGGATTGTTCCTACGTATTAATTAATGTTGCTGCTAGAATTGCAATTACCACACCAAGCCTGGAAGTACTGTTTTTCCTTGACACATCCACTCTTCTCTTACTCTTTTGGACACCCGCTCTTAGTCACGTCTCAGGTTTTGAAATTTACACAGAGGTATGGAATAAAAACCCATCAAATGTTCAGAGATTTGTCTTTTGTCTTTATCGTCCTCATCACTCATTAATGACACTCACAGACATGACTTTGACTGTTTTCATTTTTTCTCCTCCACTCCCCCTATTTCATGTTGCACAAAGAGCTGTGAAACAAAGACTCATCAAAGTCATCATTACACTACATTTAACTGCGCAGAACTGCCTTTCTCAGCTACCAGATTTTTTAAACATTCCAAGTCCTTCTGTGACTGGATTCCCTCTCATTATTTTGGCTTCTTTGACATCCATTGCTGACTATTTCTGCAATTGCCCTCCTCTTCTCTTCCCCCTTCTCAATTTTTTCTGGGTCAAACACCCCTATGCATAATCTTTCATTTGTTTGAATTCTAACATAATAGCACTTTCAGTTATTGTTAACAAAATTAAAATTTTAAATGAGTTATTGTTCACACTGATTTCCATCTGTGTAACTTATTAGTCCCTTTTTTATCATTTTCAATGTGCAAAAAAATACTTGCTGGTCAACTATTTATCTATTTTTTTTTAAGTGTATATATAAAACAACCAGACGATTTGTTTGCATCAGATTAACTGCAGAAATACCCTTTAAAAAGTCTTTTGTAATAGATCACAGGTTTTTATAGATAAGAACCAGTAAATTACCAGCGAAGTAAAGAAAAAACAGGAATTTGCATTTCCTTTTGCTGGGCTTCATGCGGTGTTTAGGAAGCCATAAGCAGCATTTTGGCAGTGCTAGATTCTGACATAATCTTTTGGGTAAAAGACATTGGCGTTAATTCTCCTTATATGGGGAAAGAAATAGAAAGCCCAACAACCCCAACAGAATCTCTAATATCACACACTCTAATATTAGAGCCACAATAAAAATGCAAACACCTCTGACCTGAAGAAAAGTTAAAGACAAAATTCCCTTGTCCTAACATCTGTTATCACCCTCTCAGAGATCATTTCACATTTCAAAGTGTTGTTTTAACTTGAGGCTCTGAGTTTCACCAATGATTTTCATCTGAACCCATAGCACAGGTCACTTACATTTATATACTGGTGCTTCCTTGTAAAACAGAAAACGTTACAGACCTTCCTGCCAGAGTAACAATCAGAGCAAGGAAAAAAAATAAATCCTGCCACTGATTTGATCAATTTTGCTGCACTGCTTTGTATTCCAAAGGCAGTCAAAATCTGTAGGATTAATATCATCTCCATACTTAGTGGAAGTCCCATGAGTTTTCCCTTTATCTGTACATATGACAGGAATCCCAGTCTGCTAGTGGGAAACTACAGCACCTTCAACTGCACCTGCTCTAGAATGCTGCAGTTTGAGTGAGGCTGTTACTTACAACAGTAGATGCGTACAGAGAGTGTGTCAAAGCAAAATTATTCCTAAAAAAAAGATGTTTTCTGTGTGGTTCCAACTTGCTTTTGAATAATTAAACAAGTTCACCAATTTCATTTTCTCATATACAGATTTTGAAAACATGCATGTTTTTAAAATATTTGTAAATTTTTCAGGATCATCTCTTTTCTTGTTGTTGGTTTTTTTTGGTTAATGGTAGGGTTTTTTCTTGCATTGCCTAATAAAGCTTAATAGCTCTTTTCAAATTAAACTAAATTAATACGCCAGCTGTATCCAGTTTTGAGCACACAAAGCCCCCAATGATTTATAATAAATTAATACATATGGTTATAGTACATCTTAACATGAAACTCTCATTTGCATGTTGGATGCCAGATTCTATTAGTTTTGCTCCATAGTTCTTAGATTAAGTTTATCTCAAGACATCACTCTCCCTGCCGATAAGTACAATTAAGTACATATTAATTTGCCCTAAGTGGATTTTCCTATTCTGGTTTATAACCCATGGATGAATGTTTACTAAAGAAGTGTTCTAAATTCCAATATTTTCTTACTGCCCCACAAAACTTGTAGTCCCTCTCCCCTGTGAGTTTTCATTATCCAGCTGTGACCTGCACTGACTATTTTTTCAGTTCAGTTAATACAGGCACCATTGCTTTAAAATGGCATTGATTTGGTTGTCACTACAATTAAGCATGTACATAATCAGCATCTCAGCAGCAGCCTCTCTTCATTTGTCTTTCACTAAAAAGAAACTCTGGAAGCTCAGATTCCCTCAACCATTTATTGAGCTTTAAGTTCTAGCAAAGACGAAACATGAAGGTGTAATGACTGGTTACAGTGCAGATGACTCCCCAGATTAGGATGGAAAAAGTCACATCCTCAGTAGTTGTTTTTATTTCAGTCCTGGGCTCCATTTCCAATACAGATGTCTGAAGCAGTTTGATATGCTGTAAAATATCCTATTTGGCTTTCAGCTTCTGGTCTACAATTAGTGTCCTGCAGATCCTATGCCATAACTGCCTGACTTGCTATGTGCTAAAGGTGTATGTGATAAAGCTCTATAAATACACACACACACCCCCATATATATATATAAACTAAATCTTCAAGGTAATCAGAAGCATGCATGCCTAGAAATGACTTTTGATAGAAGAGTGCCAATAAAAATACTACCCACACACTGTAATAATGCTACACCCATATATAGTGCTTGGAGTCCATGCAGAATAATAGCAGAGTAGTGTAACATTTCCTAAAAAATTTTTTAAACCAAATGCAATAGAATGGGAGTGTTTTTGTGACACTTTACTCTTACAAATTTTAAATGTCTCACTTTCTGCGCAGACGGAAGTTAGGATATTCTTGTATCCACCAGCTATCATTAAAAGTTTTGTGAAAGCTAGATAAAAAAGAAGCAGTTAAACAAAAGAAATACGATTATTATTGACTTTTCTTCTGATGTTATTTTTACTGATGACTGATATTATTAATTTTGTAGTATTAGCTTTCAGTGACAGTGTTTTTATCATCAAGTCATTATTGGGAAAAGCATGCAAAATATAGTTACAACACTGCTGTTTCTTTTTATGGAAATGAGAAAAAAGAAAATGTAGTCAAAACTTGACCATATGGATTTTCCCATGATGTAACTGTGATTAGGATATATTAGAAAATTCATAAAAAGTAAACCCTAATTCATTAGCCAATTTAGTAGCTTAATATCTGTTCCAAATATTGCATCATATCTCCAATGATCTATTAATTTATGGTATTGAGCTCAGCAGCTTTCTCCTCTACAGAAAGACTAATGTAAGCCTTCTGGAAGAATAGGCATGTCCATAGCATTTGCTGGAGACTGCAAGGGAAGGTATGCCTTTTTTGGGAGCCAGCAAGACACAAGTTATTAAACATGCAATTTCACAGAGGAAAATGCAAAAATATTGAACAGAAACATTGTGACAAATATTTTGCCTATTCAACATTTTTGTATAGTGAGTTGTATTTGGAAGAAATGTGGTTTATTCTATCCATTTATAGAGAATGAAACTGGACTCCAAGAAGTGGTATCAACATTCAAGTCACATCACTGGCCTGATGAACAACCTAACAAGTCTGGAAATGATCCAAGAAAATCTTTGTGGCTTTGCTCCCTGATCCAATGACTATTTATGTATTTACTTGAGAGTCATCAGCTAAAATAATATCAAAATTAGCGACTGGGACCAAGACTATTTCGTTGCAAGGTAGTGGCTTCCAAACAAACCTCCAGGTTCCCTTACTTCTCCTAATCTCATGAGTCTTGCTTTCTGTTCTGACAGCTTCCATAAAGATATTCTACAGGCAGATATTAACCTTCTCAGAATGAGAACGATACTGGATCTTGATATTTTTATTCCTTCAAATACCTTCAGGAAGTTAAACTCATTAACATACTTCTGACCATCATGACAGTCAATCTCTATAACCTGCCCACAAACCTCCCTAGATCTCTTTGGTTCTGATGAGCAAACTGAGCTCTTCTTATTCAAAACAGTTGGTGAGAAATATTGACCAAAGAGAAAAGAACCTGGAGGTTACTATGAAAATAGGCAACTGTGGCTTTGAAAGGCTTTCAGAAACTCTATGGTCCCTCTGGAAATTGTCTTGCTTTCTACAGCCTTCTGTTTGGTGTCTTATGTGAGGAGAGCTGGAAAATGTCTCACATCAGGGACACTGGCCAAAAGATGAATTGCAGGTGATGGAAGAAAAGGAAAATGCAAGGGTTTTTTTCAGTCTCTCTTACATGGATAAAATCCAGAAATTTTTATGGAAGCTCATCATGTTTTCAAAAGACAAAGACAGAAGTAGTCATCCTTGTGTAATTGCTACATAGTGAGATTGCCAGCAATTGGCTAATATCAGCAACCCTTGGAAAAAATGTTTTGTCTCTATCTCATGTAGATGTTCAAAGATCTCCCTGGTCGAGGTAATTGATCCCTTCTAAAAATACATTAACACTTGTGATATGGATTGATGAATAACCTGATTGATGTTGTTCTCCCCTTAATCTTTGCTTTTGCACAATTAACTGGTTTTTTTAGTGCTCACTCTTTTTGTGGTCAAGGTTGCTGAAGTGTTAAACTCTACGAGTGGTCATTGTCATTCTGAAGTTAGGAGGTCTGTATGCTTTCAGTTGTGTTTTACAATAGCTACTGGGTAGTAAAGCTGTCCAGCAGACACTTCTCTGAAGTAGACAGCTGTAATTCAGGAGGTGTATTTTGAGAGAGTGAGATATTCAGCAGGACACCAATATTTTATGAATCATTGCAGACATCATTATGAAATTCAGAGGATGACAGAGGATGTATAAAGGGATACCAATTCTGAGCCCTGTCAGCAGATGACTTCAGCAGTTCTTTCCATTCTGGATCAGCTGTTCTTTCTGTGGAGCTTAATATTTATACAAATTGATCTTTTAAAAATCAAAAGAGAAAAGTAGTCACAGACCTTCTAAATTTCCCTTTTTGACATGAGAAAAAGGAAAAAAACCACAGTGTCTCCTTGTTAAAGTGATATGAGCACTGGTGTATATAAATTGTACAGGACAAAAATCAAGAGTTGTAGATAGCAGGTATGACAGTAGAATCTAGTAACTTTTTAACCAGTGTTCTTTGTCATTATCGTGATTCAAGGGAGATGTAGCAATGAATATAAAAAAAAAAAAATTGCTACTAGTACAGAAGTAAAAGGTTTTCTGAAAAATACTGATGGTGATAGAGCTAGTATAATTGGCCTTGTTCCAGCACTTTGCACAGTTTTTTTACCCTAAACCACTAAATTTCAGCTGATTAATAATGACTCTTTCAGCACTAGAAATGTGATGATTTTTTTAAGACTTCCATCAATTCTCTAAGGAACAAAAACATTTCATATGCCATGCGCCTAAATACAACAGTTTGAATTTTAAGCAATCAGCATTTGCAAGGAAATAAAATGCAATCTAAAGACCAGAACTTTTTCAAAGGAGTTATTTGCAGAATAATAAGGCTTACTGGGAACTGCAATGTGCTCAGGGAAAACCTGCAAGTGGTAGAGAAATTCACTGAATGGAATATTCATTATTTGCTTTGCTCTAGTCTCTACCTCTCTGATTCTGCCACACAAGGGAAGGACTGTTTAGTGTCCAATAACATGAGACAAAACCACAAGCCTTCAGTTCTAGGCACATTTCACAGGAAAGCACAGGATTTAAGATCGTGTTTGAGACACTCTTCATGTTTATGATTTCCGGCTTTGTATCTTCTGTGACAAAAATGACCGTGATTAGCACAGCACCTTCCACAATCTGACTGCTCTAAACAGACGGAACAAGATAAGTATATTCCTGGCCAGATGGAATTTTTATTAGTTCTCATCCTATCTCTCTGTATTTTTTGATGAAGCTGAGTATTGTAAAATCAATTTTCCAAATTATTGTTATCAGGCAACTGCTCCAGAATTCATCTCCTCTAATGAAGTCACATTCCGATTTTTTTTTCCGTTCCTTTTTTTTTTTCATTTTGTTTTCCCATGAACCATTTGTATCCATTTTTTTCCTATCCTGGTGTTATGCTTTAGGTTAATCTACACCTTTCTTGATGTCCTTAACTTCATGTATTTGGGCTTTGCAACCTAGGGCTAAGCACAGTCAAATCCAAAGATTTCAAATTAACAAAGTATTAAAATCTCCATTTAAGTTTGATGTCTGTGCAAGATTTGTTTAAGTTAGACTTCAAGTACATGAGGTTTCATATAGATAAAATAAAATCTGGATTTTAGGGCAAAATATCTCTCTGTCAGTCAAGCCTTTTCAAACATCTGTTTAATCCACTTTGCACACTGGCATTAACACCCACATAGATACAAGGAGAAATAATTTACAAGAATGATATTTTATTTTATGGATATTTTTCTAATTTTGTGCATTTGGGGTAAATTTTCCTGTCAGGTTATGAGACAAATATCCATGAACACAAAGAGGCACAGAAGAATGGTGATGGGCACAGGGTTATTCCAAACAGCCACAAGAGAGACATGAGCCCTTGACATGGTGCCTCTGGAGATGTCCTAGGGGAGCCTTAGCCCCAGGGGCTGGGAGTGACAGCCATAGTGTGAATTGTGGGATGAAGTGGAACAAAACTTGGGGATTGCATGAGATTTACTGGCTTGTAAGATGGGATGTTTTGAGAGACTGAAATGTTAAACGTTAGTGACTCAAATAATCCGTTTGCAAAACCAGCAAGTGCTTTGCTGAGGCCAGGTTTGCACCTCTCAAATGAAGGGTAGGAAGAGAGTTTTTGGGTGTGTGATGGCACAACATCTGATCTGCATAAGAGCAGGCCAGGAGCAGAGGGGGTTTGCAACCACCATTGGAGGGGACAAACCAACCTTTGTTTAGCAGGAAGCTGCAGTTTGAGCCGGGTAAAGGAAAAGGCCAGCAAGAAGCAGATCCTGCAAGGTTTAATAATGCTTTTTATCATGGCAATGCCCTCCCTCCCAATAAGGCTAAGGTGTAATTCCCCCACCAGCCCCCGAGGAGGTATTCAGTGTCCTTTCACTCTAATCTGCCCCAAGGGATCTATTAAGATCCTCAGGGGTGGCTGGTAACAGATGTCTAATAGAGCAAGCCAAGGCAAGTGTAAGGATAAACCAATATGGGAAAATAGTGATAAGGAGACACATTAGTCTGTAAATAGTGCATATTCAGGGCACTGCTCAGAGAGTAGTAAGACATTGGAATGCATTGCCCAGAGAAGTTGTAGCTACACTTCTCCTGGGGAAGTGTTCAAGGCCAGGTTGAATGAGGTTCTGAGCAACCTGGTCTAGCAGGTGTCATCCCTGGCCATGGCAGGGGGCTTGGAACTAGAGGGTCTTTAATATCCCTTCCAACATAAGCCTGTTAATGATTTCTATGTCTTCTATAAATAGAGTTACAGGAGCCTCATCTCTGTCAGGCTCCTGCATTAGGAAACTCATAACATCTTCCACAGGTATTTGGTTTCCTTCCAACAAATATGCAAAAATATAAAAATAACATAAACATTTCTCCAATATGTGTTGGGAAAAAATATATGAGATCTTCAAGGCCTAAGAAAGGCACTAGAGAAAGGTAGATTGGGTTTTGTTTGAGATATTTGTTTTGACATTGAAAAAAGTTAATTAAATTTGCCCTATGCATTCCTAACAAGCCCACATTTTCCTCAAAGGAGACTGAGAACAATACATGTGTAAGCATAGCAGCAGAAAGGCTAAAATAAATTTTGGACAGGGTTGTACACGTCTATCTGAAGAATGCTGGGAAAAGCAGGATTGTTCTTGCAGTGCCTGACCCTGAATATACCATATGCAGCCCCTTAATGAAGTGAAGAGATACTACAGAGTCCTTTAGGCATACGCCAGGTTCCTATGCATTAAGCATACATGTAATGTGCACATGGGATCTCTGCTGCTAATGCAGTTATGCAGTGACAAAAGTTGTCCCTTAATGTATGGAGCAGGGAGCAATACGGGAAAAGCATTTCTAATGGTGCCATCTTGTGTTGGAGATCTGGAAATGTTGCATAACTGCTTGTGATGTGATTCGCAACCAACTTTTTGAAGTAAAAGAGACTGGAGCCCGAACTTAAGTGGATAGACAAAAAATCAGGTTTTGAGTATTTATTCTGCATATCACTTTGTTTTTAAATATACAGGGTTTTATATTAAATTAATGTTTCGGATGATCAATCAAAGAGTAATAAAAGAGTTCTCACAGTGATTTTGCTCAGTTTCCCAATTAAGAAATATTTACATGTTTCCCTTTTATTTTTATTTTGTTTTATTTTAAACTTTCCAAGTCTAAGGTCCATAGGGGAAAAAACCCCAAAACCACCAAAACCCAAAATACTGCAGGCAATTGCTAAAAACTTCCAAAGGAGAAAGACAACAAATTGAAAAATAAATCTTAGAAATACCTAGAAGAGTCTGAAAATTACCCAAATGTTTCCTACTTATTTCCTCATAATTGAAATGACACAAAAAGGTGAGAAAAATGCAACCTTCGGCAAAAAGAAATAAAGCTCACAAGTCAGCATCACAGCCATCTGACTGCAAACACTCAGAGAATCAGAAACAGTGCTTGCTTTTAGTGAAGCTGATTTCTTTTGATGACAGGCTTACAAGATAAAAACTGGGCAAAGAAATACGAAAACATCTTGACATCCAGATAAGCTCCATCATATATGCAAAAGCCAACTACTGGGAAAATAAAAACCCACTCAAATCAGCTTTCCTTAAGACCTTAAAATAAATAGTTGCTTGTTAAAATTTATAATTACCAAAAACTTGCATACAGTTTGCTGATGGATTCAGGGAAAGAAAGAACAGCTTATATAGCTTATTTTTGATGTTAGATGTTGATGTTTGAATTGCAAATCTCTGGATGCACAATGTTTTATAATCGCTGCTGAGCAGCAGCATATCCAAAAGGGGATTTTCAGTGTGCAGTGAGCAGAGTTTGCTGTCCTTGGTCTGACCATACAGGCCTGTTGGACAGAGTTCAGTAACACCTGTCAAGGCAGTATTCCCATTTTGCATAGAGTAAAATCTGGTCACTTGCAAACCACAGGCTTTAATTTAGCTCTCTTCTAGTGTTGCTAGATTTGCTTGGTACAGCCTTGCCACCAACTTTCTATTTAAACATGCATTATAAAACCCAATCCATCTTTGTATTAATATTAATAAGGATGTGATTGCAACAAGTATGGCATAATCTACACAAGTTGGTTTCAGCCTTGATCAGCTGCTTCTCCATCACTCACACAAATGCTGCTGGGTATTTTTCTATAATACTCTCAGGACGTGGGGAAAATCTGTCTGCAAGTGATTAACCTGATACTTTCCGTTTTTTTAAAGCTGTCATAACACCTAGAGATTATTTCATCATGGCAGTGGGTAGAAAAAATATTAGTTTCATGCCAACTCTTACTGCAAAAGCTACTTATTATTCCCAAATCCCTCTACTCTCCCCACCAGTTTGCCCTAGTATACAGGGCCCAGATCCTGAAATTCTGGAAAGTCCTTTAATCTATCTGTAGAGGGACTACCTTTGGACAGTGTTATTGCCTTCGGTTTAATTGTTAACACTCTCAGTTAAAAGAGCAAATTAAGAAGCAATATTTTGAGACAGGGTCCAATTTGGGATATTTTTTTCTTTTGATGTGCTGAATTTTTTTAAGTGTCTCTCAAGCTCAACCAGAGATCTGAATATTTGGCAACTTTCATGGATACTGTTGGAGTTTTGGTCTACTCACAGCTCTACACTTTTAACAGTTACTCTTTTTTATTTATCTGTTGTTTAGATTTATTTAGATAAGTTTGTCCTCACTGGTTCCTAGTACAATAAATTTTGGGAATCTGCTTATATTTATAACCTTCTTCCAGACCAGGCACACAAAACAAAGTGGTCATATTTCTATGAAACTAAGTTATGTCCTGATTTTGGAGCAGCGATTCACTTTTTTTTTCAGGCTATAAATGAAAAATACATTTGGAGATTGACTTGATTTTATGAGTTATATATATTTAAAACAATGGTTTGTATTAGTATTTTGTACAACAGTATTTGTGTGGGGAAAGTGAAGCTTATATTACTTTCAATAAATTACAAATAACATCTTTGAATTATTTCCTTGAGAAAAAATCTTTAAAAAAAAAAGAAAAATAAGAACAAACCAGATTTTGTCAAGAAGAAGATAAGTTCAGTGCTATGACATGATGGAATTTGTTAACTAACTGCTTGCATTTTTGAAATATTGAGTGACTACTAACCTGAAAATCAAATGAAATAGCTATGAACAATAAAAAAAAGTATTTAAAACCATCTGGCACAGGGAAAAAAAAAAACAACCAAATTCCCTAAAACCCAAAAAACTGAAAATTCCTGAAACTAGCAATTCTAACAAACCCCTTCTCTTCTTCAGAGTAAAAGAACTTCTATAGCAGCTGAAGGGACTATGAAGTAACAAATCCAGGTTCAGTGACCTCTGTGAAAAATTGTGACCATGAGGAGGTCATTTAAACTCAAAGATCAAAAGATCTTCATGCTTAGGTCTGCTTGTCTTGATGCTTCAAGGCCTGTCTGATTTCAGGATCTAGGACATCTTTACAAATGATGAATTCTTGGAACTCTGTACCCCTTCAGTAGCTCCCCAGCATCTCCAAGACAAAGCAGAGGTTACATAAACACACTTAATGCTCAGCTGTTGTTGCCTGCTGAAACACATCTCAACATAGATGTAAATGTTTTTGTAAAGACAGCAACAAATGACCCAGAAGGTTTGGCATTTTTAAGATGTTTTGAAAAATTCAGTAAAAGAAAAAATAATTTAAAAATTAATATTTCAATGTGGATATTCATGGGAAAAGATATTTCACAACATCATCAGGATGTTGCACCTCAAAATATTCACCAGGAAAAATTATGTGTATCTATGTCCTTGTGATGTAGCCCAAGGAATGAGAAATTTTAGGAGGCACCATGCTCTAACCTTCCTCTATACTTCACTGCAGACCCAAAATACCACATTTTCCATTTCAACTTTCTCAAGCTGGAACTCCAAATGAAATAAATTCTGTGGCTTTGGGAAATTTCCATCCACAGAGGACAGTGGATGTATAGTGAGAAGACTGAAGAGAAGAAAACGGAATTGTGTACAGGAGCAGTAATATATCTTGGTTCTCAAAGTCTTCTGCATTTAAGGAATATATTCTGGGAACTCTTTTTGCCACTAAGCCATTGGAGGATGAAAGCTCTCGACGTGGTGAGGTGTGTTAAAATAACAGCCTGATGACTCATGGCTACATCGCATCAGAAGGATCTAAATATTTTATGAAGCATAAAATGAGCAATGAATTGTGCAGCACTTAACACTTGCTTACAATCCCAGCAATTACAAACTAAAGCACAGCAAATCTTGGAAAGTGGAAAGAGAGGAAGAGAAAAAGGAAACACCCTTAGTGTTCCCACCGTAAAGCCCCAGTACCTAACACCTAATAGCTTCTGCAAAGGATGTGAATTCTCTCTCAGTCCATAGAGGAGCAAACCCTGGAGGCTTGAAAGGTGGCAGAAGTACCTCACATCACAAAACAGTGCAAAGAAAAAGGAAATGTACTGGTTTAGAACAGGTTTTGTGTTATGAGATTGCAATTCCCCTAGGTCTTAGGGTGACATATAACAGGATTGGTGTGGGCAGCTGCAGCATGCTCAACAGGAGCCTTCGGACACCAAATCTGTGCCATCAGCATAAAGCTTTGTGCCGCTTTCTTTAAACTCAGTCCTTACGGTGGCTGAGACAGGACTAAAGCAGAGATCAGTGTAATAAATTTGATCAAACTGCACTTCATAAATGAGGTGGTTTTTTTAGCCTACTATAGAATCACACTGAAACATGATTTTGGATATGACTTTCCCTTCTGATATGTCTGATGGGTCCTTTTGTTTCAGTAAGTGAAAAAATAAAACCTCTCTGTGTCTGACTGCTAATATAGTCCCAAATTCTGATTTTTCTTAATGTACTTCAGCCAAGTATTTCACTAATCTCTGCAGCTCTGTAGCAAATTAGGATTCCATCATCCATTTGTATCTCAATTACTAGCTCTGTTGCAATTAGCTACAAAATTCTTTACTTGAGATCAGGACAAATGACTCCAGACACCTGCTGAAATCTGGGTCTGGTAAGGACTTTTCCTAAATATGCTGTGGATGTTATCTGCAGAACTTGATTAAAAATTTTAAAAAACCCCAAAAAATTAAAAAAAAACACCTTGAATTTAGGAAGAAACTATTTTAATTTAAGAAATCAAAATTGTGAAATTAAAATTGAAAATTAAAATTAAAATTTAATTTTAAAAATTAGGACACTAAAATTAATGTAGTGCAACCTCCAGATAAAAAGATCTAACTTCAAAATTGGACCTAACTGAAGTTAGACCATGGGGTTTGGTTGTCCTGAAATGGTAACTTTTCTTTTTTCCTTATAGCTAGTTAGATTCTCTATTTCTGCAACATGTGCAAGTTCTCTCCAGTTCTTTCCTTGTTCACCTCTGGGAAGAGTCTGTCTCTTAATCTGTAGATACTCTCAGACAGCAAGATGGTTCCACTTCTGCTTCTCTTCTCCGTCCTGAACAACCCAGCCTCTCCTCCCACATTCCGGCCAGCTTGGGGGCCTTTTCCCAGACTCCCCCAAAAGTGTTAATGTCTACCTTAATCTAAGGGCCCAAAATCCAGGAAAGTACTGGACATGAAGTCTGAGAAGGGCTGAGTGGCAGGAACTGTAAGCATAAATATCCATGGAAGAATCGCAAAACTAGCCAAAAAAAAAAAAAATAAAAAGCACTTCAAGAAAAAGAAGGAAACTTGAAATTTTAGGTCTTTTACAGTTCTAGAAAAGAGCAACTTTCTTCCATAAGGGATGCAAAACATTATATTTCTGACCATCAACACAAAAATAAAAATTAATAAATTACTAGATAGATTAATTTAAAAGAAGAAATAACAAATAGGCATTAAATCCAACACTGTCATCATAGCCAAGAAAAGAGAATGAATACTCAAGAAGAATCACTGTAAATACATCAGGGTTTCAATTCCCAGCTCCCACTGCTACTGTTGGCAAAAAAATCTTCCCTGGATCTGCTTACCTGCAGGGCTGAGTCCACTTGGCTGTAGAAATAAACTCACAACCAATATTTCTGTTGTGAGTAAGATTCGCATCAGACTCCCTCCTCACTTGATGTGTTGGATCTGCAGTGCAACAAACTAGCCCACCCTTTAGAATATTTTTAAATTTCAGCCTTGTGTTTGGTTTGCAGTTGTGTACAGACGTGCACTGTGTACAGCCAGTGATGAGGGTACAAATTATTCCCTGAGTAAGAATATAGTCAATTCTTTTTTTCTGTCATATTTTGTATTTTAATACAAACAAAACAGATGTGCACCAGTTAGGTCTGTAATAGGTTAAAAGGCTGCACTCTCCTGTTCAAAAATGATACTGCACTACGTTTGTAAAATCAGTTTGTTCTTGAATGCTTCCTTTCTTTATGCAACTAAATTTGCATATCCTGCAGCTGAAAAAGGCATAATTAGAAATTTGTGATTAATTTAAGCAGGAGCAGCTATAAAAATCTTAGGTATTTACATAGTTCTCATAAATTAGAGTCACAAACTGTAATTTGTTAAATTCAAATTCTGCTAAAAGCTTGCATTTACATAGATGTTCAGATGTTAAAATGTTGACACGCATTTTAAAATCAACGCTACTGGCACATTCATTATTCATGTCAATTAGCTGGAAGGTTTATTTGGGAAGTTGTTTGGACAGTAAAATGTGAGGGTCAGTAAGAAACTGCAGTTGTAAACACTCTACACCAATGAAAACGTGCATCTTCTTTATGAAGAGTTAAAGATGTTT
Source organism: Vireo altiloquus (assembly GCA_013396875.1). Classification (NCBI taxonomy): domain Eukaryota; kingdom Metazoa; phylum Chordata; class Aves; order Passeriformes; family Vireonidae; genus Vireo; species Vireo altiloquus. The sequence continues at coordinate 498,052 of VZRF01003300.1, forward strand.
CTTCAGAAGATCTATGTGTATGATCATTGCCAAAAACGGAGCTACACTGATTGATGTTGTATTATATGTTAGGCTAATTTCATCGTCCTATTTCATAGTGATTGTTTGCAAGAAAAAGACATCAGGGAATGGGTTGCACAGTCTGTCAGGAGCAGTTGACACTTGGTGAAAGTTTGCAGATCATAGAATCATAGAATGATTTGTGTTGGAAGGAATCATCTTAAAGCCCATCTAGTTCCCCCCACCTGTTGTGGGCAGGGACACCTTCTGCTAGACCAGGTTGTTTAAAGCCCCATCCAGCCTGGTCTTGAACACTTCCAGGAATGTGGCATTCATGGCTTCTCTGGACAAAATATTCCAGCACCTCATCAGCCTCACACCAGAGAATTTCTCTTTATTATCTAATCTAAACCTGCCCTACCTCAGTTTAAAACCACTACCCCTTTTCCTATCACTGCATATGAAGACACCAAAGAAGGTGTTCACTTCAAGAATGAATCGTAAAAATTGTAAAAACTGTCTCATTTTAGGATCTGGGTCGTCGCATCTGAAGTCAAAATGAAAGGTCATGTTAAGATGTAGGAAAACTTTTTTCTTATGATGTTGCAATCTCGATGTTACTAATGCAAATAGTGAGATTGTTAATGAACTGAAAGAAACATCAATGCCAGGTCACGCATTAGATGACACAAATCAGCCTAGATCCACAGAGGCATAGCAAACTTTATGTCCTCTAAGAATCTCTCATCTATGTACTCGAAAAAGTTAATTTTTGCTTCTTAGCACTGAAGGTACAATCTTTTAAGATCTTAAAATACTTATATTAAGAGTTTTCTGGGTAGATCAGTGATTTTATTTTTGTTTTTAAATAACATGCTGTGTAGACAAATATGGCTAAGATGATGAGGGGATATGCATGTAAACATTTGATTCTATACAGAAGTAAGAGATTAAAGAATTTCCTTCTAAAATGTCAACATCATTCTATAAGCAAAACTCTGTAAGCAAGCTGTGACAAAACAGGGAAATTTAAAAATGCCCAGTCAATGCTCAGTGATGGTAACAGGTAGGATGTTTTCCTGACCATCTTCAGAAATCTCTAGGAAGAAACTTTGTTTCTATTACTGCTATTTATTTACAGAGAACTGGCTAGGAAGCATCCACTCTCTGGACTCAGCAGAGGATTCAAACAGGACTGCCCAGACTCATCTAACTTGGCCTGAAGTGCTGGCACAAGAAACAGTGTGGTCCTCAAAGCAGCAAAAGGTAAAGACAGGGAAATTCAGCCCCAGGTAGGATCATAGATGGACTGAAGATGCCTCTGAAGACATCTTTCTTTCTCACTTGAAGAGAATCATCTCTTTTTCCAACCGTGTGCCTAAAAGTTGGTGAGATGAATCAACACCATTTTACTTCAAAGTAAAACAAGAAGTGTGAACTTTTTACCCTATTTTGCCCTTTCTTTCATGTTTATTACCCCTCAACAAGGACCTTGTTCCTTGTTGAAAAACTGCATGTATGTATATCAATATACTATAACCTTCTAACCACCGAACCAGCATGCAGATTTACATCCTTCATTTTGGATTGCCCAAATCGAGCTCGATGATATTCTGTTGACAGTACCCCCATGCCCATGCCTATATCCAGACGTGATCTTCCAAGAGGACAACCTTTTCTCTCTTGGGCTCCTTTCTGCCCCACTGCCCAACCAGACCCTTTGCAACCCCTAGAAGCTTCACTTGAGCATATCTTTGGTTATGTCAAATCCTCAGTGAATGCAGGATGAGTTTGTGCCTATCTCTATGCCCCCAAAAGCACTGAAGCAGGGGTTTGTATACAAGAATCTCATCAACACTGACTTGAATCTGACACCTTTAGTGTTAGATCACAGGTATGAATTAAGACAACGCCCTGGAAATGGTCTGTAACAGTAAATTTTTAATAGATCCCATGGTATGGAAGAATATTTTCTGTCCAGGCAAAGCCAAAGTGCAGTGTGGTGCATTGAATCATGGTGCTGATCATGGTGTTAGTCTATATATGTGGCAGTAGACAAGCTGCTGATTGTAAATACTGAGAATACATATCAATGGCAACAAAAAATCAATAGGATGAAAAAAAAAAATAACATCAGATATAATTTTTTAAGTAATAATTATCATTACTTGTATTGGTTTATGAAGTATTACATCTCCTTTTGATGCCTTAAATGGCTACCTGGAAACAGAGACTAGACAGGAATAAAGGAATTAAAATTTATTTATTATTATTCAGAGGTACACTCTGGGTTCCAGAGGGTCCTGCCTCAGTGGATCCCAAAATGGATGAGGTCATGAGTTCTTCACACTTTTATATCAGCATAAATTCACCAATCAGAACTTTAGCTAATGTAATTTTTTCAAGTTTGCCCCTCTCCCCAAGATGATGGTTTACCTAGGATGGTCTGGGCGTCCTTGGAGAGCAAGCTAGAGAGGCTTTGTTATGTCTGTCTTAGCATGAGAGAACAGCACTTAACAAACTACAGGAAACTTCAGAGTTACATGAGTAGTACAGGATTTGAAAAATATAAAAGTTAAAATTTAAGGCATCGCTTTCTTACTCTCTGGCTTTTTGCTCAAGATTGAGTCCCACAGTGTAGTCTACTGTAAGCTCCTTAGAGAACAGAAAATTACATTATGGGCTCTTAATTTCCATGCACAGCTTGCCGCAGTGACTAGCCCTCCTTAGAAGAGAATTGGAGTTATTTGTTACAGCAAAGCATGCTGCTGATAATATGATTAGAGGTGATGCTCGCTCATATTTTCACCACTGCCGATAAAATGTAACTCCCACAGGTTTACCTGTTTAAATCTTCAAGTGGTCTGTTTTATAAAATGCCAGGCACCCAAGAGTTTCCACAGAAGTCAGAGGAAGCAGTGCTCAGTAGTTTTGAAAATAGATTTTGAAACCAGAATAATCACATTATTTAACTTTTTTTAACCTGCTCACCCTATCAAACATATTTATATGTCTAGATAATCTTTTCAAGACTTTCTTATAGAAAGCTGTATAGTAAATTAGCCTTGTCTCTGGTTTTTAGTATTTAGTATTAAATATTGTTTTGATGTCCATGGAACACTTTAAAATTTTGTCTCTGTTTCTTGGGGGCTACATTCCATTAATTGGCTTTTGCGTGGTTTGAGTTGTGAGTTTCACATAATCAAAATAACACAAATTTACCATATTTTTTTTAATTTTATCTCATTATTTAAATACAGTGGTCAGAAACAGTTTGCCAGAGGTTAAATACTAATTTTGTATGTGTTAGTAGGTCTGGAACTGTTTTTTGGAAAGAAAAGGTTATGTAACATACAATATGCAGTGACAGCATTTTGATTCAGTCTAATAAAGTTACCGTGGACCCATCACCACGGGTGAAATAGTCAACACTCCGTGAGATCTAAATAATTTATTGTTCTGCCTTGTTTAATTTAATTTCATTTTATTTTTATGTGGACCAATACCACTGCACTTAATTTATGCATCATACTTGCAAATCTATATCAAGATCCAAATCAAACTGCTCCAGCCAGAGCTTGCTCAGTCCCCAACCAGAAAGTGCCAGTAATGATTCTGTTTTCCCGCTCGTGATGCCATAAGTACCAGCCACACTAACTGCATCCTGCTTCAGTATGTTTTATCTTCTAAATTAAATGTTATTGTTTTTTAAACAATAAGGAAAAAGAGTCTTATCTGCTCTGCTCCTAGATTTAATTAATCCTGACATCCCCTACTTCATAGCCATTTGTCTAATAGTATCCAGGTTCTATGGAAGATTATAGTTACAATTTTTTTATCTCCAGACTCCAGCTCTGTGCAGTTGCTCCTACACTTGGGAACATTAGAAAATCTCTCCCTAATTGGTCATATTCTATCTTTGAAAGGTCATACCCATGATTCTTATTCACTTCAGAGCAGTTCTTTCAAAGGGCAAGCCTGGGTGCAGATTTATAATCATGTTTCTATAGCATTGCTTGGAGGAAAACAAGAAAAAATGTAAGCAAATCTTATAGCATAGTCAGCTGTCATTAGATTTTCAATCTATAAGACTTCCAACTTGAGTTACATCATTTTTTTTTCAGAAAATGATTCAAATTCCTAAAGTTTCTTTGGAAGCTTTGGACAATTATGTCTAGGCACATGGACTCACTTTTATAAAAATGGTATTGCACCAGAGATGACTTATCTGTCAATCAATATGTTCTTTTAATAATATTTGAAAATACTAAAGGACATTTATTTATCCTTTAAAGGAAGCAATTTAGGTCTCATCAGGTAATTTGCATATTTTACTGGTTTAACTAAGCAAGAATTAGCGAATTAAAATGTAATTAGCTTTTTTCCACCTAATTTGTCAAAATTACAGGTTCTGTGTGAGTGACAGGTGGGTGGTAAAGCTTTTAATGTAAAGTGTATTCCTAAAGTTTCTCTGACTTTTTAGAGAGTTTGGTGAAAAAGTAGTCAACTGAGATACCTGAAAATGAAGGTATGCTTGGTATCAGAGTTCTTAAAGCATCAAAAACTGAATGCATTACAAAGTGGTCCAGGAAGGCCTCTTTATCACATTCGGTCTTTAGTGCACTCTGAAACGTTGATTGCTAATCATAGCTTAAAAAACAGATGCTTGCCTGGCATCGTCTTGAGAGCACGGAGGGGAATCTCTGTTGCCTTTGCAGAATGAAAAGATACATGGAAAATCAGTCTGGGCTCATGGCTTGATCCAAAATGCATCTGGGGTCAATGGATGACGCACTGATTTTAGAGCACTGAGGCTGTGTCCCATGATGAAAGGAGCAAGGGGCTACTCTAAAGAAACAACCCTGAGCATTAATCTTAGCACAGGGAAAAGCACAAGGATAATGCTAATGGCACTTTCTTGCTTTGCTGCCATCACGTCTCTGCTTAGAAGGGATGTTGCATTAATTCAACTCAACATCTGCAAGTAACACAGCTGACAGACAAACAGCAGTAACTTTTCAATGTTTTTCACTGGCCAGTAGCCACAAAGGACATCCTGAGAGCTGTCCATCTGCCTAAGTGCAGGAGGGTAAGGACAACAGACAGTCACTGTATGTGCACACTGCTGTCCTGTCAGTAGCTGTAGGCAGGTAGGTGTTCCTACCTGTTCTAAACTGATAAAGCAATAGTCTTTGTTTTGAAACAAATGATTTCTCATCCAGGAAGCCATCCCTGACCCTCAACGCCAATGTAGAGTAAATAGCTTCGTCTCATACATAGGTTTTGTTTGATCAAAGTAGGGCATTATGAAAATATTTTGTATGCAGCTAGAAGTAAGATTCAGATTTACACAGACTGGAAGCATGAGACATCTCCTAATATAGCTACTCACTTGCTAAGGGTTCCATCGAGGCTTGAAGGATGACAGAGTGCCATTATTAATAAGTTGTTGTCTGCTCAGCTTTGGATGACAAATTCAGGTGCTACAATGCTTTGCCTTTTGCAATACATCATTTTCCTAAAGCACGTGGTGGTTTAGGCAAAACCCGCTCAGGTGCTGAAAATTCACAGAGGGACAATTAGCAGAAGTAGGACGATTGTATCTGACAGTTCTATAATAATATGAACCCTGTTGAGTTGCCCAAAATAACAGTGCTAAGCAACCCAGAGACATAGTATATTTGGTGTTTTGTCTATAATTCAAGGGATAATTTACATCTCCTGCTGTGTGATAGCACAATTAATTATATTTTCCCACAGGTGCCTATTTTTAGTGTTGAAAAAGGATGAGGAATTTGTGACTGGAGAAGGAAAAAAGGTGTTTTTAAAAAGAGCACCAGAGACATGGAGCCATGTTATGTGGCTAATGTGCTCCCTGTGCAAGAAATGACTGTGGCCACTTTCCAGCAGGTCGCCAGCTATCACTTAGATGGACATTAGACACCTCTGTATCTGGTAATTGATCTCTAGTGTGTTCCTATTGCTCATATTTATTTGCAACAATTGGCTGGCTTAAAATTAATAAATTAAACTGCAAAAATAAAATAAAATACAAAACCCCATACCAAATCTCCCCACTAGTTCTCTAAGGAGTTTCATCTGTTGACCTTGGAATAACCACCTACACAATATGCAGAGACTGCCTGAACTTCTAAAATATTTTCCACTCTGGAATAAAACACACAAGCAATCCCTTCTTTTCCTTTTTGTTGTGGTCTCTAACCTTGCATACAAGAGACCAAGATTCTGTATACAATGTCTAAGATCCTGTATTCTAAGATCTATAAGAATACTACTAGGATGAAAAGGGTTCTGGTAAAATAGTAATAGACTAAGAATAGTTCACGTGGACAGGACTTAGGTGGTCCTCCTCTTGTGAGGACAGGAAACACAATGAAAATAAGAGACTTCAACTATATTCAGTACCTATGTAAATGTCACCTCACAGTGTGATGGAGAAACTTGGGTGTTTTAAGTGCCTTCCTCTTGTTTCAGGTAGTTAATCATATCAAAGGAAAAAAAGTGACACTTGACTTGACCCAGGATAGAAGAAAAGAGCTGAATTAAAATTTTATTATTAAAGAACATGAGTGTTACATTGCATGCAAGATGTCTAGAGTTGACAATCATCATAAGTGAATGAATAACTAAAACTTACACAAGGGCTCTAAATTTCAAAAAGGTGTGCTAGTAGATAGGCTTGTTACCAAGGAACTAAGAGCTAAAAGGCTTAAACATTTGCAGGTGGTGTAGAGATTAAGGACATCGTTGTAGGCACTTTAAGCAAGTGTATGTCAGTCAGAAAGTTGTATTGCAATCAAAAAACATTACAGAAAAACCAGAAAAGAAAAAGAAAAAGGCATTAAGATGGGAGAGGAGGACAAAGGAGGCTATTCAAAATATGGCAGTCCTTAAGAAAGCTATATTCATGTTCACCAAGGACACAAATACAAGCAGGAAAAATATATAAGGCAGAACAAACCAGCTCTGAAAAAGAACTTGCTAGCAGCATGAAAACTAATTTGGTTGTGGGAGATTTTTTTTAATAAATACACCTGCTAGCCTGTAGAACTTATATGCAATTAAGGTATTAAACGGGCATAGATTGGTTGAAAGTATCATTCCGAGCAGAGCTAATGGATACCAATAAAATACAAACAATACTGGGTAAGAGGAACAAAAATGCCAAAGGCAGTCATGTATTACAATCCACTGGCAGGTCTCTGAAGGTACCACGGAGTTTGTTGCTAGAAATAGGTCAGTTACTATTGCCTAACCTCTTGGGTGGCTGGAAGCTTTTAATGAATCTCCAATTATTGATATCTATAGAAACTAAGCTTCCATAGGACAGGAAGGAATTTACCTTGTAAATTAATATAAATGGGTGAAAATATGGAAAGCGAAGTTTGGGAATAGATTATCAGTTTTGAGAATATAGGGGAGATTACCACTAAAGTCCCACAGGGAGCAGAAACCACTAGAATGTTAGAGATTTGTCCTTGTAACTTATACTGGTTGGCATCTTCAAAAATTACCTAGGGAATGACTTAATAAGGGGGTAATAAAGCTTGCTGATCAAACCAAGCCATTTAGAGAAGTAAAACTGAAATAACTGACTAATAAGAACCACAGAAAAACCTCATAATACTGAGAGTGTCATTCATCTGCCCAAACTTGGGTGTCTGCAGCTCAGGGAGGCATTTCCTCCATTTTTACTGTCCATGGAAGGAACTGTAAAACTGCAAAACTGAACATGGAAGGTACTTTAATGCAGTAACATCTCATTGCACCGAAGTGGTGGGATAAAATTCCACCCTTAAAATCCCTTAAAAATGTCTCTTTTTCTCCATTGATTATAAAGGGAGACAAAAGCAGAGAGCTCAGGTGTCACCAGATGAATCTCACCTTGAAAGATTTGGACATAGAATGGCAGACGAAACTATTTACAAAGAGGGGTATGGGATAAACAATCATAACTTTGCACACAAAATATAGAGTATCAACTAGCTATTACCACTCCAGAAACAGATCTTAAAATTACTGTGCATAATTCCATGAAATGTCTTTTTAAAGGTAAAGAGCAGTCAACAACAAATTGGACATCAGTATTAGCAAAGGATAGACAACATGGCAGAAATCATCATGCCACTGTGTAATCTCAGTAACATGACCATCATCTTTGTTTGTGATCGTTTCTTTCCAGGAATATATAATAGAAATAGAAAATATTCAGAGGTGACTGAGATGATCAAAGCTACAGAATGAGAGCAGGAACTTCTGGTCTGAAAAAAAGGAAGAGTGGAGGTGAATGTGATATGAAATACAAGTAACAAAAAAGAGAGTGGAAAAGCAATGGCCATTCACTTTTTTTTTTTTTTTTTCCCCTATGTGGTACATAAAATTAAATTGCTAGAATGAAAAATGTAGCAGAAACAAAGCAAAACGCTTTTCTGCACAGCTGGAGTTAAGGTTGGGAGTCTGTTGCTGCAGAACATTGTGGACTTTAAACATTTCTATCCATTCAAAGAGAAACTTGAAACATTAGTAGGAAAAAAAAAAAGACAGTGCTGCTAAAAGCAAAATTTCCCTTCTTGTTCTTGCTGCAGAATTCTGTAAGATACAGAATTCAAGTGGCTGGCAGGATTTAGCAGAGAAAGTGTAGTTGTGTGATTGCCCTTTTATTATATTTAGTCACTTTTTCTAGGCCTCTTCCATAGACAGTATTCTATAAATAAATGAACTATGGTCTGATGCAGTAAACCTGTTCTACATTCTAATGTAAAACTTATGATCTATTCCTATTATATTCTTAAAAAGAGGTATCAGTCCCTTAAACCTATGAACAGAGACTTGTTCTTTATAATATTTTTTCCATAAAGTGAGTTGCTATAAGGGAATGATATGGTCTTAAAATATAAAGGTTAATTCTGTCAGTAATAGGGATGGTGAAAAAAAAGATTTCTGTAAAAATGTTGTCTTTATAAATTTTAAAATATTAAAAAGAGGCTGTGTCCATTATGTATTCCCAGATTCAAACTTTTATTTAAGCTGCTCTAGAAATGGTTTGACATTCCCACAGTACTGATATAATATGTTAAACAGTAAGCCTCAATCATAAGAAGCTAAGCTTCATCTATTTGTGTTGAAATCCAAAGGTTTTGCAAGAATACTGCACCTGGCAAGGTCAAGGTAAGAGATGTTACCACAGACATGGGTTCTCATTTCTTTATTTGAGAGTGATTTGAAGAGGAATTCTGCTCTGATATGAGAAATCAATAAATTCTATGGATCCCATAAGGTTTACTAGAGATGTATTCACACTGGTAAATATTGTATTGCTTGCTTCATATAGAAGTGTGTTTGTGCATACCTTGCACTTTACAGCGGTGACTGAGTCCACAATCAGATATTTCCATTTCCTAGAACATTTCTTTACTGACCAGACAAGGGATCACATGCTAAGCTGTGTTTAGACTTGCTGCTCTTCCCCTGGCAGGGGGGATTGGATGGAGATATATCCCTGTCTCTCCTGCGGCCAGAGATTGTTTTATCCACAGAAATCTGTATGGAGCCCCCAGACGTGATATGCACTTACAACTGACCCTTGTCACATGTAGGGCAGCAGTCAGACATCACAACACCCTTACCAAGGAGGGAACAATACTAATGGGCTCAATTATCATCTCAGCAGGCAAAAAACATTCAACAGATGTGCAGAAGAAGAAGGGAAGAAAGATACACCGAAGAAGAGAGGAGAGGAATCTGTATTCCTTTTATTGAACCTTGTGCTTCCCCCAGAGTAACAGCAAATGTCTTTTTCTTTTAATTTTTCCATTTGAGTTTGATCATGACCCGTGCAGATGGTGTTTCGTGCTTCAGGTGTTTAAACCAACTAATTTTAAGGGTTCCCACAGGGCATGCGTCTCTTAACACTCTGAGCAGCTTTTCACACTTCTGCTCTCTACAGGCTTTGGAAAACATTGGTTTACACTTGAAGACACTTTTGTTAAGTGGTCTGGAAGCAGGAATTCTGTCCTGTCATTTTAGCAAATTTAGGCTTAAGATAAAAGTGAAAAAGCCTTGAGAAAGTTTTTCTCATTTTAGAAACTTGTCAAATATTTTATCTCTGGTTAGTTAACAGGAACAGCATGAACAACTCATAATTAAACTGTATTTGTTAAAAACACTTGCATCAAATTGCATTTATGGAATAAACTACCTTAGTGAAAGACAGAGGGAAAAAAGCACTATCAGGACACAATGAGAAGGAACTAAGACTCCTACTCAAATAAACCAGAGTTGTACTAAGTTTTCTAAGCATATAGAAAGATCTAAATAGATTCCACAGGTTGTCTTGAGTAAAACTAATATATTGTACCAGTAATAATGATATAAATATAGTCCAGAGGGAGATTTGGGGTCAGAAAATGGCTGACATGTGACTGGAGATGGAAATGGCAGTGACTTAAACAGCAACACTGAGATTGAGAGACATTCTGAAAGGTGCTGGTACTTGAGTTTGCTGGGCGTACTCTTCAGATATGTATCAACTCTGTCATAGGAATGAAGTTTCAACAAATTAAAAATCAAAGCTATAGGTGAGAAAGAAAAGGTGGAATGAAGATTCAATTCCTCTTTTCAATCTGGAATTTCTCTGTACCTCTGCTTGGAAAATTCACTTACTCCTGAGTAAGTACTTTTGTTTTGGCTTGCAGCTTTAGACATGTGAAGTTTGATTTTCAGGCTTGTGGACTCTGCTGTTGCCATTGATTTCATGACTCCACTGGATTATCGATCTAAATCTCAGTATTTCTCACAACTTGACTTACACCTTCTGAAGGATTGCTTAAGAGCCCATTAATTCCCAGATAAATAATATTTAGTTACCTAGCATCACAGGACTAGAAAATGTGCAGGACAGCCAATCCAGTTCTAAGTAGGAACAGGTATATAAAAACCTCCTTGAAAATTTTATGTCATCCTTATTCTTAAAAATCTCCAATGGAGAAAGCTCTTCAGTGTTATGATACTGGCTATTTACTACTTAAATATATTCTTTTATCATCACATTCTTGTAAAAAAAGCCAATAGATTTTTCCTCTTTTTCTCCTTTGGAACATGGGAAACAATAAATCGTTCTCTACAATGAAAATCTTACTCAATTTTTCAGAAAAAAATAAATGTAATTCACTCCAGTGTTTACCTTTAGCTTCTATTTTCTGCTTTGTTGATCACTGGTGGTTTCCTCTGTCTTCTTTATTAGTTGTCTACATGTACAATAAGGTGTGTATCCCCAAACTTTGACACAATATTCAAGCACCAAATGAAGCAGAATAATTATTTTAGACTTTTCTGACAGTCCTATAATTTTATTCTTGGCTATATTTCAGTTTATTTGTAAAGATATGTCATTAATTAAATGCAGAATAATTAACCTTGACTTCTTGACATTTCTATTAATAATCTATGATTACAATGTAATAGTAATCTATAATTACAATTCACCTTTTTTCCAACGATATAACATTACATTAATATATATTAATATTTTAGTTTGGACGAAGGATTTTGAAGTGGATTTGTTGTGCTTTTTTTTTTTTAATAATGAGAGTAGAGACTGAATTATTTTAGGATGAAACTCACTTGGAAGCTTTGCCCAGGAGCACATGTGAGCACAAGTGCTTTAGCCATTACCTGGTTTTAAGACCACAGAAAGAAACAAACTAGCCACAATCTTAATTTACTCACTCCTGAAAACACCTTTTATGTTGTCTTTATGTGCACGGCATTTTTTGCCAACCAAAAGAATTTATTCTGTGTACTACTTCCTGACATAAACTTGGGTATTTTGGGTATTTTTTCACTTTATTCAGGCATATATGCACACTTGTATCAGCATCCTCTACAGCATGAACTAAGCCTACATCAAAGTTCTTCCAGGGCTCCAAGTTAAAGTGACTTGGCTTTCCAATAGAAGGTGATGGAAGAACAGAGAATTGAACACAAGTACCTCCAATCATAAGCCACAAACTCATCCTTCCCTCTCTCTATAACAAAGGAGTTTTTGTGGGGTTTTTGTTGCAGTTATTTGCTCAGTTTTTTCTCTCCTAATTCTGTCAGTTGAATTCAGGTAGGCATATTTCTTATGATGGTCTGCTGTTGCAGGGAACATACTCTAATAGAAATACATTTTTTCTATCAGCTTTACTGTATGATTTCACAGTCCTGAGGAAAACCTTTCCCCCCATTTTTCATGTATTAGTAAATTTGCTGGACTTGCTGTATCAGCAGACAAAAATCCAGCACCCAGAAGTGTTACTTAAAACAATATATTAATTAAGACTCTTCTGTATACATTCTGTAGTTGTACTGGACCCATTTTTTATTGGTCAAGTACCATTAGGCTATCACATCTGTAATCTGATTTTACAACATAATATAAGCTGAAGGTAAAGAAATATTAACTGCTATTTGTCAAGAAGAATGATCTTTATTAGATCTGACCTTTTTCTAAACCAACACAATAAAAAGGTGAGTGCCATTTTTATACTTGCAAAGATTAGTTTTGCTTACAGTAAGCAAAAGTCGTGTCTCTAAGGGGGCTTAAACTTCTCATTGGAAATAATTGAATCTCATTAACAAGCATGCACTATGAACCTCTTATGGTTTGCCCCAATCAACTATTAAAAGCATGTTCCTATTCAAAATGCTACCTTTTCAACCTCTGCTGCTACATAGTATAGTACTAGCAAATTGACCTTTTATGAAGACTTAAAGCACCATGTAATTAACTTTTCTTGTGTACAGAGTTAAGACTTGATGAAACTGGGAGGTTAAATGCCAATACGTCCTTTGCAAGCATTTTTTATAGTGCACTGCTTGGCTTTCAGATGTTAATGATTACACTTTCTGTACCAATTTTCTTTGGAAAAAAAAAAAAAATTGAAAATTTGTGTTGCAGTGCACAATGCAGCCCAATTTCACTCTTTGAGCTACCCCAGTCAACAAGTAATAGCTCTGAAATGCAAAGCAATAAGCTGTGCTGGCAGTTATTTTATGTTCCTGATCCAAAAATCCATTGAAGCAGATGGAAATGTATTGTGCTCGTGGTTGCATGGCTTGCACAAATCTAGTTCTGTACAGTTTCACTTTGGCATCCAGAGCAGCTCTGTGTAAGACCTCTAGATGGTCATCACTATCTCTTTGTGAGACCAGTTGATAGGCACACCTCTGAACCAGAGTGATTACACTAGGAACAGGCCTGACGAAACGACAGTTTTGTCAGTGCTGTAAAGGTCTTTTTAAAGGATTGAGGATATTGTTTCCTCTCTATCTCAGTGATACTTGAAAGTCGAAGAGAATCTCCTGTTTCTCACTTTATTTTTTTTCTATATGCAGGTCAGGTTCTTTCACTGACTGCAGGATTTTCAAGGTACGAATGATTCTTCACGAGTATTTACTTGAGCTCTCTGGATTCACCAAGAAAGAAGTTGCAGTATATCAGGCACTGTACACTCTTGTATATCACAGAAATTGAATGTGTTTCTTGATTTAATTCTTACTAGAAATATTCACTTCTAAATTGTTGCTGCTACAGTGTCTCGGTGTCATATCAAATTAATACACTCTTAATACTCAAGCTTTCATGTGCCCAAGTTGATATGCATTGTGTTCAGTAGATAATTGATTATAATTAAGACAATAAAGGAATATCATGTTTCTAGGGCAATTTCACTCTTTTTTTTCCAAGGCCATTGACTGATACATTTAAAGTAATTCTGAAATCCATACACAACTAAGTGAGCACTGGAATTTATGAAAGCTATACTCCTATCTCATCAGTTGGTTCACTTCATACATTTTATGATATATACCATCTATTTTTATTCATATCTCACTGAAAAAAATAAAAATATATTTTGGTGCTGAGCTTGTCAGACCAGAGCCAAGACCAGTTTTTCATATGCATCAGGACAGCAATTGAAAGTATATATATCACTCAGGAGCAGTGAGTTGTTATAAGGAAATATTTAAAGTCAGCTAGGAGGCAACAGGCTCTAGGGCAGAAAGTAAAGGGTAGAAAATAATCGGTTGAGGCCCCTTGACTTCAAAGATTAAAATGACCTCCTTAAAAAAAAAAAAAAAAAGACAAAAAAGAAAACATATTTTTGAAACAGCTAGAAAGGACAACTTAAATTGCATGGAAATTGCGCTTCAAACATTGCCTAGCCCATGGTGCCACAGCTAGACCAATTGCTTCCAAATCTCTCATGTTTCAGGGGAAATATCTTTTATTGTAAACAGTAGTGGAGAAATGTTTCTGGAAGACTTTACAATAGCAGTGCTCACATATGTCTCCATCAAATGAATCACGTCCCAGCAGAAAATTACAAAGCATTAGGGAAAGAATGTTGAAAATTATAGCTGATACATTGCTTATGGGAATCCAGAGAGTCCTTGAGTGGCTTGAGAGGTGGGCCTGTGAAACCGCCTGAAGTTCAACAAGGCCAAGTGCAAGTTCCTGCACTTGCATCAGAGCAATCCCAAGCACAAGTGCAGGCTGGGTGGAGAACAGATTGAGAGCAGCCCTGGGGAGGACTTGAGGATGTCTGTGGACAGGAAGCTCAACATGACCCAACAACATGCACTTGCAACTTAGAAAACCAATTATTTCCTGGGCTGCATCCAAAGCAGCACGGCCAGCAGGGTAAAGGAGCAGATTCTACCCCTCTGCTCCACTCCTGTGAGATCCACGTGAACTTGTGCATTCAGCTTTGGGTTAATTGCCCTGGAGCAATGCCCGAGGAGCCCATGACGAGTCTCAAAGGCTGGAGCATCTCTGCTACGGAGACAGGCAGAGAGAACTGTGATTATTCAGTCTAGAGAAGGGAAAGCTCCAGGGTAATATTTTAGTGCCTTCCAGTACTTAAAGGGTCTGCAAAGAGAGCTGGAACTTTGACAAGGGCACATAGGGGCAGGACAAGGGGGAATGACTTTAAACTGAATGATGGTAGGTTTACTTCAGGGATTAGGAAAAATCCTTTACTGTGAGGGTGGTGAAGCACTGGAACAGGTTTGCAAGAGAATCTGTGGCTGCCTCATGCCCGAAAATCTTGAAGAGCAGGATGGACAGTGCTCCGAGTAATCTGGTCTTGTAGAAAGTGTCCCTGTCTGTGGCAAGGGGTTGAAACAAGATTACCTTTAAGGTCTCTTCCAACCAATTAATTCCATGATAATAGCAAATAATTAAAAATTTTTTTTAAAAAAATCAGCATTGTAGACAACTGCTTCATATAAGAGGGATCATAGGGGAAAAAAAAAACCAAACAAAAAACCAACCTATGCCTTTCTGCCTCTGTCTTTCAAAGTCATGTCCCTTCAGTTTGGAGTTTCATGGTTTTTTCTGACATTGAGTCTGCTTTTGGTTAATATTTTACATATTGCCTATGCATGTCTCACTTCTGTGAACAAATAAACATGCCAATCGGGAGAGTTAGAAAACATATAAGACATAGACCCCCTGTAATCCATTTTAGATCAAAATATATGATGGAGACCTCAGCAACATTAATACAAAACATGGAATCCAATTAATAACTGGAGAATTCCTTTCCATCCTACCCTGGCTCCATTCCCCAAAGCTTAGGTGTGGCTTTTACATCCAGTCTAATTTCATTCAGTCAGAATGTAAAAACCAGGCCCTCCTAAGGCAGGTGAAAATGGCAAGGCTAGAAATTCTGAGATAGGGGCAATCTGCTAACTGTCACAATAAAATGACAGGGTCCAGAAAGGGAAGTCACTCAAAAATGCAAGCAGTGTTCTTGGGCAAAAGATGAATGCTGCATCTGTAGATGCCATGTAAAGGAAGTTTCTCAAAAGCAGCAGAAAGGAGATTCTGAATGTCTGGAAATTTGGAGATTTGTTGTGTTTTGATTTGTTTAAAGCAAGCAAAAAGTGCTTGTAATAAAGACAAATTTAAATATATTTTTAAGTCCAAAGGAAACAAAAATTACTTCAAGAACTTCTACCTACTGCATTCTCAGAAGAGGCAGATTAATATTATGTAGCATTCCAGCAGCTGAGAAAATTGTATAAGCAGAAAATACCTATAAGCATATAATTTATATACATAGGCATAATATTTGTAGGCATCCTTAGGTCAGACTCACGCAGATTACCACTTTCCTTTCAGATTGGTAAATTTAGTCATAAAAAGAGTATGTAACTCAACAGAGATCCAGTCTGAAATGTGAGGGAAATAACTTATATCTCCCTGAATACCTGCCTCTTTGTCTGCAATTAGCCAACCATTAAATAAAAAAGATTTAAGGCAATGGATGTGCAGCAATCAGCACATCAAAACAAGCATTCAAAACATGTCCAAAGTGTCCACCTTTGACTAGGATCAACTTCCATTAAAACTATGCAGATAAAATTTGACAAATTGACATTTGACACCCTGGTCTTGGACTAATAGAAATTCTGATGGTCTGATAATGGTTACTTATTTTCTTTATACTATATATAGCTTCTGTTTCTATTTCACTTGCAGTGTAGAAAACAGTGTTGATTATTATTTCAAACCAGTTGTAGTATTAGCTTTAATTTCACCTGCACAATTGTACACTATTGCATATCTAGAAACATAACAACTAAATACAAAAGGATAGAAGAAACCTATTGGCTTTTTTTCCTTGCAAGTTCAAGAGTAACAGCTTTTCTCAATCCAGTTCTTCAGACAAAATTGTTTCTTCTGAGATTAATAGTACCCAATGACATAAAGCCACAGATACAGCAATATTAGAAACCACAAACTACAAAACAATCCTGGTTCTACGCATTTAGGTGACCTCTTTTACTTTTAACTCTCTTTTGTAGAGTCTGAATTGTTCATTGTCTAGTTACAAAGGCAGCTTTCCTTCTGCAAAATCATGAAGTGCAGCAATCCTCAATCTAAAACCTCTCAGAACCCATTCAACAAGAGCTGAGATAACAGGGGTTTTTTTCACAGAAGTGTGGTTTGAACAAAAATTTTACAAGAATCAACTTGTAAGTTGATCTTGATGATGTCTTTATAGATCTGCCTGTGAGTAGAAAAGACATCCTGGAAGACTTGAATTAACAATAATTGTTGCTCTTACTAGATCTCTTTAGAAGAAGTATTTTTGCTTCAGCTGGTACCCCTTCCTGAGGGATCTTCCTTTTTCTCTCTTTCTTGCTTGCTTGCTTGCTTGCTTTCTTGTCTTCTTGCTTGCTTTCTTGATTTTCCTTCTTTCTTTTCCTTACTCTTCCTTGTCACCTATTTTTTGTACCTTTTTTTTACCATTTTCTTATTCTCTCACTCCTCTCACTGATGTTTTTCTCACTGATGTTTTTCTGTCCATGTGGACTGTCAGAGTGCACATTACTGCTGCAGGTCATATTATCAAAATAGTAGCAATAATCTAACCTCTGTTTTCTGTAAAAAAAAAATAAAAAAAAGTTTTCATATTCCAAATGTAATCAAATTACTCTACTCTGTAAGGTCTGATTATCATGGTTTGTGTTCTTTGGTGTTTGTATATGCTTTTACTAATATTATTTGCAAATAACTCAAGATACTGCTGCAGATTCAGATCTTGGTACAATCTTGGAATAGCTCACTGTGTGAGCACGAATGTTCCGTAGTCATGTTAGCTCCATGGACACCATTTGAGTTCCTGATATTCTCATTGTATTATTAAAATAACCCAGGCGTTTTTTGAACAAACAATGAAAAATTATCAAAAGACTCAAACTGGCTGATGACAAGAAACAGAACATCTTGAGCTCACAATGCATCAGCTGAACACCCAGCTTCTTTCTTCATCAAACTAAAATTGACCTTTACTTGTTCCTCTGTAAACACTTATGACCTCCTTAAACACTCTGAGGTGTATAATAGAGCATGATTTTGAGAAAGGCACTTTTAAAATTGTCTAACTAGGAATTAAGCCAATTATAAAGGATTGAGGAATGATCTCTGGTTATCAAATTGATCTTGTGAGCAATCTTTGATTAGAAAGCCTTATTACTGGGGGAAACATTAACTTCTGAGAGCAACTTACGTTTCAGAAACAAATACTACAAAAAGCAATAATCTATAAAAGTCACATTATTCAAGAATTAACCATAAGAAGCTTTTTTATTTCATTATATTTTTCTACCTTGAGCCAAATACAAACAAGTTCAATGGTTTGCTCTCTGGTGACGTCAGCATCTGACACTTCAAGAATAACTTTAAATTAGTTATTCTAACCAATAATGTGTTCTTGCTGACCCCTACCAGCAGTTCCTGTATGTCATCCAAAATAAGAGAATTTTTGATGGGTTGTTTTACTTCAGTTTTATTCTGGAGCTTCTCCTCTGCATGGATGTTCCTATCTAAGAAATACAGTAATTTTAAAAATAGGGTGTATGGGGGAGAAATACTTGAAACATCCTTTTCATATATTAAAAACTCCCTACCTTTTCATATACTCTAACTACTGTGTACTAACATTTGTGGAGCATACATCTGCTGTCAAGAAGAAAGCATGCAATGACAGCAGAATAGCGGCATGGTCTTGAAGAATTTGGGACATCCGCACGTAAGTGTGGATATTTGTTGCTTTTAAAAAAAGCCGAGATAATCACTTAAAGAATATCTAAGTTAATTAAATGTACCATTTTGGGGGAAAATTAACCATATGGATAATTATAAATGAGATTCAAATACTAATTGTAGTAATGGCAGCCCACTTGAAAACTCACAATCTATTGAGCCTGTGTGAAGAGAGACAGGCTGCAGGTTTAGAGGATGATAGCATTGGCAGCAAAGTTAGCGTTAGAAGTTCACAACCCCATTCCAACCCTCACTGTTCACTGCTTCAAATTTGCTCATCTCGGTCAGGCAGTAAACCACAAACCCACAAACAGCTGTACTGGCACAGGAGAGACTGAGACAAACCTCATCAGAGGAAGACAGGGCTGCAGAAATAACCTAACCTGCTTTTGTATGCCATGCAAGCATCTTGTGAAACTACATCCTAGAAATATATCCACGACCCATGAGCTTTCTCACTTTTCGCTTATCTGCTGCACTTGGTAAAAGAGACTGCTTCAACTGGTGTTTGTGTGTGGGCTAAACTGAGTTGTAACCACTCACTTCATTACCCCAGATAACCAGTGGACACCCACAGAAAGATTGATAAGCACAAACGCCCAGAGAGAGGTGCCTGCTGACTGCAGGTGCAGGATCAGTTTGCTTTTGTGTAAATATCTACACTGAAACTAAGAATCCCACAATGTAGTAAAAATCTACACTGAAACTTAGAGTCCCATTCAGACAAAAGACAATAGAGACACACTTTTATACCCTGAACTAGATGTTTAGATGAGACCAGGTAAAAAATAATTCCTTAAATTCTTCTTAAACTTTGGACAGAATAATATCCTTTTTTACAATATCCTAGCTTCAACTTAACTTAGGTATTTGAAGGCTGTATATTGCGACATTCACAAGACATATATATCGATATATATATATATATATAAATGATGTCAGCAATTACCATTGAAAGAGCCCTAAAGCAAGTCTACTTAAAATTTGGAGATATTTTCATTCCAGATGCTGAATTGCAATTGATGAATGTCTGCATTTTGTTTACTGAGGGGATCAAATTATTTGGCTGAACTTAAAATGCAAAGCCATATAAGATGACTTGTTTTAATGGTTTTACACAGAACAGCATTTAAGCTTTAAAGAACTGAAAGCCTTTTCTAACATCTCTGGGACTTCAGTTTACCTCATCCTGAAATGCTGGCTTAAACAGTGCTGCTTTTCTGAGCTGCCAGCTCAAATCCAAGTGATCCTTTTGAGTCCACATCTCCCTTATGCAATGTCTCAGTACTTCTCTTCAAAATCAGCAATACCTTGGTATAAGTAGAGTAGGGAAGGCAAAATTTACCCTTTATAATACTTGCGAATCAGATTTCCTGTAATGTGCACAAATAAAAACATTAGGGTAAACATTTCATTACGGGAAGAATCTGAAGCACGCTTTTGATCTTGATCTTTGTACCTTGTGCAAGACTGGCATGCCACTAGCTCACAAGGAGTGTTCAGACTTCAGTGTTTTATTATTCAACTGCTCTGCAGCACTTTCAGCACTTGAGATCAAGATCGAATAACTACTTCAATGCATGGAAGCACCCTTTGTTAAATGGTGAGCTTGAAAGAGAAATTATTGGATGGACATGTGCTGTCATGGGAGCAAGTCTGAAAAACAGGCTAGTCTCTTTTTATTCTCAAATTGGTCAAAGGAAATAACTACAGCAAAAGAGGATAAAACTGTATGTCACAGCAATATATAAATAGCCCTGTCATATTTAATTTGCCTTCTTTTTTCCAATAAAACTCATTTTTAGCCATAAAATGAGCAAAAGAGAAACAGAAACCATAAATTTTATGATAAAAAAATTTTTGAGTTGTATTGGTAAATTAAATGTCTGAATAGCTACCAGTAATCCCATATGTCTGCTCCTGAAATTGTATTATTGACTGTATATCTTTTACATAATTGAGGATGAAAACTTAAAGATAAAGGAAAAGGAAAAGGAAAAGGAAAAGGAAAAGGAAAAGGAAAAGGAAAAGGAAAAGGAAAAGGAAAAGGAAAAGGAAAAGGAAAAGGAAAAGGAAAAGGAAAAGGAAAGAGAAAGAGAGAGAAAGGGAAAGAGAAAGAGAAAGAGAAAGAGAAAGAGAAAGAGAAAGAGAAAGAGAAAGAGAAAGAGAAAGAGAAAAATAGAAAGAGAGAGAGAGAGAGAGAGAGAGAGAAAGAAAAAAACCAAAGCATTGAAATACCAGTTCAGTCTGGCAAACTCCCCATTGTCAGCCCTGTTCGAATATAGAGAGACCACAGTCTCGCTGTAGCCTCTACCTGTCGATAATGTATATACTCTGACATGTCACACAAGTGGGATGTCTCAAAATAAACTATAAAAAGCCTCAAAACATAACATCTGGAGCAAATACAACAGATCTGCAATCTCATTCCCATTATGATTTTCAATTTTATTTAAGCAATTTGATTGACCTTGTCCTACTCCTACCAATGCAACCATGATAAGGATGTCATTGGCCACATTAGCAGATTTCATATTGCTTTGTGTTATTACCCCTTAAAAGTTTCACATGATACAACTGAATGGACAGAGGCATCTAAAACTGTCACCTACTCTAGTGGGAAACAGAGAAGAACAAATATTAAAACTTCATCCCACACAGTACATTTTACCAAGAATATTCATCATTTATCATCTCAAAAAGAGAGTTATAATCCTGTGAAAAGCTACATCAAAAATGTATTATATATGGAAATAACTTTTAACTTTACAGGCAAATTTAAAATTAAAGATACGCTGATGAAATTAATGTGAAAATTCCTCATTTATAGAAGCAGTGTTTGATCGTGAACCTTGAGTTTTGCATTCTGCTGATATTTCACATTAGCCAGGTGAGAAAGCACATATTTTCATTTTTAAAATGTGTCCTGTCATGATCAGTGCAGCCATAAACAGCTCTTAAAATAAAAAGCTCTTAAATAACATGTTTAAAAAGGACCAAAATCTCCAGTCAGTCAGTTCTCTTGCTTTGGACCTTTTGTGTTAACATGGTGTGACAAACCTGGGTAAGATGTTGCAGAGAACAAATTGGTCAGATCCCTATGCAGTGGTTCATCTCATTTATTATGAAATTAGTTTGAAGAATAAAAAAAATCACTGAAGCCTCTCTCATCCATCTCAGTTGACATACCAAGAGGACCATAATTACTGCTTCATATTTATCCATCCTTCAATAATACAAAACATCCAGTGGTTTAGGGAAGATCAGAGATTCAGGAGGAACCCTTTCTGAATGAAATAAATAATTTTATAAACATTGCGGAAAAGATATTATGCAAAAACTATGAGATTATGTTGACATTAAAAACTCCTCATAACAGAGAATTTATGGCATAAATATAAAAAAGTAAACAAAAGTTTTTTGGAAACAAAAAGTATTTTGGAAAGAATTTCCTCCCTGGTACTAGTAAACTCAGTGTTAGCAGAGATAAGAACGATTACTTATAGCAAAATAAAAAGAATATTCTTGAATAGTCTGGATCTGCCCTCCCTCTGATCAGTTCACGTCTCTAAATACAACATGGTTTCACAGGCAAAACTGGTTCACAGTTTTTAAAGTTTTCAAGGTTATTAGAAGAATAGGAAACTTTAAATACCTTGAAAATAATAACTGAAAATAATTTTATATTAATATGAGTTTGCTTCTGTTTTATGTACTTCAATGTTTTCTAGAGACTTGTTACAGCAGTTTTTGAAATCATGGAAATAAATATAGAAGGAAAAGATATTGCTAAAAACATACTTGCCATAGTCAGGGTGAAAAATAATTTCACAAACCACCAGTTCAAGATTTGTATCCAAAAATGACAATACTAAACTTGCACTATGAATCTGCTTCTCAATAAAGTTATACAAAAATGAATCAAGAGAAAATCCAAAGGAACATTCTTAACATACATAGAAGAAGAAACTATTTCCTCTGGGTTTCTGAAACAGAATTTATTATATGATAACCTCTTCATTTTAAATAACTACCTTCTTCTTTTGCAGATTAAAATAGCTGATTTCTAGTTTTTCATCATTCACTCATCTCAGAAGCTTCTGTGTATAAGCATAGAGTGAGGCATATGTTTTCTGAAAATAGTTAATGTGTTTTAATATGAAAATAGGTACATATGTTTTTTGAAAATAATTAATAGGACTGATCTTAGATTGAAATTCTGTTTACTGTGTCCCTGTATTTTTGCCTTTGTTTAAACACCACAGTATAATCTGGTTATTCAATAACCTTTTGTAAAGAATTGCATACATTGAAGCCTTTATCTCACAGATATTCTATTGCCTGTAAGAGGGACAAGGGAGGGAGGGAGGGAAGGAAGGAGGGAGGGAGTTTTTCATGAAAAGACAAGCTTCACTTGCAGGAACAGAAGACAAAATTGCTGAAACTATTACATATGTGAAACATTTTTAGTAGAGAATCTGCTTTGTGATTCAATTTCTGCCAAAAAAAAAAAAAAGGTTGGGGTTTTTTTCCTTTTCCTGGAGAACCTTGTAAACTTTTCATTTCTGACTAAAACCACAATCTTTTTTCTTTCCTATTACTACTTTACGGTTCCACATCTTAATTTTCTAAGCATATGCTCCTCTGATCAAATCAGCAGATGTTTCTTCTTTTGAGCTCAGCCTGCAAATATCTCAGCAGGGTCAAAAGAGCTGATTGCCAGCAGTGCTAACTGAACTAAACACGTAATAGAAAGAGACAAAACTTTTATCAGTCAGATTCCTAGGTTATTTTTATTATCGTTTCGTAGCTATCATTAATCTCATCAAAAATACAACCGTGGCCTCAGAATTTGAAATTCTCTTTGTTCTCAGCATCAGTGTGTCAGAATTCATCTTTGGGACATGATGCTGTTTATTATCTCAGCTATTTTGAAAACAAAATGCCCAGCGGCATTTCTGAACAGGTGACTGGCTAGAGTCAGGCTCAGCAGTCTCCTTGGGGGTGTTCTTTTTCACATCATTTCTGACCTTGCATACTAGGCCTGTCACATCTTTTTTTATCCGTATCAATACACTAAAGTATGTATTTAACATTTCACCCCGCTTTCCCTCCACCCTGCGTTGTTCCCTTTGAGATAACAATCTGTATGTAACTATAGTAGCTGGTGAAAGAAGTTCACTGCATTATTTAGCTTTGTTTTCTTTGTCTGAGTGCTGGAGAGAATACTGATGTACATGGCTTTCCTATTCATAGTACGGATTCGTGAGTCATACCTCTTCATGTTCATGTTTTACAGCTGGTGACTATGACCTTAGAGATTTTCAAGTAATATTGTTTTCCAAAGTGCTCTTCTTTTTTGGGGCAAACCACAAATGAGTCTAAGAAACAGTAGCTTATATACTTGCATGAAATGAAAAAGATCATAGAATCACAGAAGAATTTGAGTTGGAAGGGATCTTAAAGATCATCTAGTTCCAATCCCTCTGCCATGGGCAGGGACACCTTCTGCTTGACCAGGTTGCTCAAAGCCCCATCCAGCCTGGCCTTTGACACTTGGAGAGAAGGAGCAGCCACAACTTCTCTGGGTAATCTATGATGGTATAAGACCTCCAAAGGTCTTCACTTTTGTGTTGAGATACTGATATGTAAGAAAATTTTACCCCCACATCCACCAAGGCTTTGCGTTTTGTGACTTTGCGTTTTGATGACATACGTACCAACAGTCCTATGCTACAAATTCTCAGTTGGAGAACGCCATGTTTACTGCTACCTCTAAAAACACTCATTCTTGAGACTGTGAAGGATGTTTTACCGACAGCATGACTACGTCTATGGTTCTCTGGAAGTTTGGGTTCTCCAGCTGCAATAAAGGATGCTGCATCCCCTCCATCATCTAAATCATAACCTGTCAGGTAGACTTCAGCCTAAGTGATACCATTCTTTCAAGGCCCTTCTAATCTCTTTTAAGGTTCTACCTGTAGCTGTTTTCTTTAAAATATGCATGCCAGATGGCAAGTGGAACCTAAAAATGGCATATGCCATGATGCTTCAATCTATGTCATGATTCTGAAATAAGTTTGGCATAAAAAATAAACATTTTTCTAATGTATCCAGGACCTAGCTTGAAATGCATTGTATGCTGGTTTCATTTTGGTCATTTAGGTGCTACATCAGAGATATATGCACAGTAAAACAAGCTAGGCTTCCAGTGAGCATTTCTCTCCTCTAACTCTCTGTTACTGGGGGATTTCTTTTCTTTTCTTTTTTTTTTTTTTCATTATTATTATCATTTTAAGATCTATTATTGAGACAAGCATGATTGAAGCTGCTGTTATTTGGTCACTGAGAACCAAGCAGATGGTAAATAACTATGTTAAACCAATGATACTAACTTAAGGCATTCACTTGTCAGCAAAATCTTGGCAAAGGCTCTGTTTTAGAATCAGAGCACATCCTTCAAAACTTGATGGACATCTGACATTTTTTATTGGTTGGGAGTTGAAGTATCCAGCTCTGACTGGAAAAAAAAATTGTGTATGCCAATAGATAAATTCATATATCTTTCCTAAACTTCTAGCAATTCTAAGCTTCAAGAAAAAAACTCTTCTACTGGGTTGCTCGCTTATTTGATTGGATGTTGTGGTAGGATAAACTCAGAAAAGTTGATCTGTCGAAAATATTCTGAAAATCTTCAGGAAAAGGCACTTTTTTCCCTGCACCTCTAGGCACCTAGCAAAAGAGAACTCTGATCAATAATTAAGGATATAGAAATAGATTTTCAGAACTAATAAACAGCATTCATGTGAAAGTTGCTGCATAAAATAGTTCTTTCTTTCTGAAGTCATTAATGGACACATACTTTCCTCCTCATTCATGAGAGGTACATCAATAATCAACCCACTCACGAAAAGAAAACTGCAAAGCCCAATATACAGTTAAATACACAATATTTCCTCTATCACAAAAGATTGCACTTTCCTAGGAGAGAAACCATCAGCAAGCTCGGAAATGACAAATACAATTCAGTTTATTCACAGTGAGATGAACAGTTCACTTTTGGCAGTTTCAGATTATTGAACTGAAGAAAATGTTCCTTTCAAAGCTAAGAAATGCTTTTTGACAGGTGATTAATATGGCAATCAAAACAGGAACATTTTAAAAACCCCAGCACAAAAATTGGGATTGGATAGGTCAAACCTTTTATGGTACTTCTAACCCTGTAGGTCAAGAGTCATAGCTTGTAGTATACTGGGATTTAGGTAGGTGACAAAGACCTAAAATGAGTAACAATGAAAAATAGTGGGGGAAGGAAGGTTTGGTCAGTGTGAGATTAATTCCTTCGACAAGTCTGTTTTCTGTATCTTCAGCTTCACTGTCAACCATTTTTGCGGCAATTAACATTCTATAATATGTGGAATTCCCAGACCATGGGTGGTAGAAATAAATTTAGATAAAATGTATACTTGACTTTATAATCAGAAGCAATTAAGAGGGCAACTATTTTATTACACAGGGGCTTAAACATATTTAATACCTCAACTGTAAATAAACCCAATTAAAAAATCATAATCTATTTTTGGCTTTCTTATGAGTTTCTAGAGATATTATTCACTCCTTTAAGGGTAGAAATATAAGTTTTTAAGGTCAATTTTATATCTTGTTCTCAGTCTTTAATGACTTGACCACAATGCTAAATAAAATGGATCCCTCTAGCATTTTATTTATTTGATGTAGATTTAAAATTATCTCAACAGAATGATAGCATAACTTTGACCCGAATAACTGCCATTACGTATTATTCACCAGCACCTGCACCTGATAACAAAACTAATTTTATTCTTTACTCATTTTTTTTATGACCCAGGTCTGCATCTCCTCACATTCATGCACCCTAATCCAACCTGATCCAACTGCTCAACATCTGAGTTACCTGCATCCTATTAACTGGCATCTCAGCTCACTTCTGCTGGGGTCTGAGACTGAAACACTAATGACAAGATGAAAGACTCACCTATGTATCTATTATATATTGCAGGACAAATAACAAATAATAAATCTGAAGGCAACTACTCGTACATAAAATTATAGAACAATCGACACAATTGGGACCTTAACTGTGGGCAAAAAGAGTGATAAAAATTTTGTTCCTATGAAGAAGTTTAGGGTGTGAATGGAAGGATCTCTACCAGGAGCTGGAATGGGGCTACATCCTCAAATATTTGTCCATTTAGGTGCCAGAAAAAGGGGGGCCTGGGACCTAGAGGCAGCTATGGGGCTGACATGTGGTCTGAGCCCAGCTCCTGGGTGGGAGGTGAGTCTATACATAGGTGTAATTTCTCCCTAAAACACCTTCATTCTGATGAGACATATCAAGGAACAGAATGAGGATGTTGATGTTGTGTGAGTGCTGAGTGTTGCCTGTGTGCCTGGTCATGAGTGTATTTGCCTGTGTATTGTGTACATGCCTATAGGGAATACACACTCAGCTTGATTCTCAGAGCTGGGAACAGGGAGTTCCCAGCCTCACCTCTGTTGCACTTTTAGATTTCATAACTTTTATTAGAAAGGATCTGACTCATCCAGAGCTACAAAATAGACTTTAAAAAAAAAAAAAAAAAAGTATGTAGTACTGTACTCCATCATCTGTTCACTAGGGATTTTTTACTTCCTCATATAACATGAAAGTTTATGATCTGGGTGGTTCAGTTAATTTTTAGCTAATTAGAAGCAGAGATATTTCTATAAAAATTAACTATAGAAAACAGAAGATGATAGTCCTTTGAATCCTGCACCCCTGTAGTACAGAAATTCCATTCTTCATAACATAAGCCATAAGCTTTGTGCTGAGTTTGCAAGGCCTCAGGACTGAAACTTGTTAGGTTTCTTCTGATAGAACTTTTGCCAAACTTCTTGAGCTCCTCTTTACTTGGTTTATCTGTGACTGCAATTCCATGGCAGGTGTCTGTCTACATGTAATTTGCAACGCTTTTCTTTATCTTTGTATGGTATGACTATAGTTATACAAACAAAAATAACAATCCATTATTCCATGTAAAACAAAATATTTCAAGACCAGGTCAGACGGAATTTTGAGCAACCAGGTCTAGTGAAATGTGTCTCTGCCCATGGCAGGGGGATTGGAACTAGATGATCTTTAAGGTCCCTTCCAATTGAAGTCGTTCTATGATCCTGTGATCCTATGACTCTGACTTACTGCTCTTAGACAATGATGTAGTGTAGATAAATAAAAGCCTGATAGGACAGCAGAGTCCTCGTGAAGGGGAGACACAGGACATAGCACAGAAGAGCACAGGCAGGGAATGACAAGAGTGGCACAGGCTGGCATTAGAGGCAGCTCATCCATGGACAGTTAAAGAAATACATGTCTGGAGCTGAACACAACTGGGTTTAGGGGTAAAAAAGACAATGATGTTATACCTGACATAAGTACCATGCACAGAAAATGTAGATGTAATGTGGAGCTGCAGGTGAAGGGAGAGGTGTAAAAGCACATCAGCTAAACCTGAACTTGGGCACCAGATGGTTGCCAGGGCAAGGAAGGGAAAACCATCACCTTGAACACTGGTGGATTCCAGATGTTATTTTCTGGAACACCTTCCCAAACAATAATCAGTAGAATGAAACTGCTAAACGTGGGACCCAGAGGAGCAGGAAAAGGGCAAGCTCAACCCCAAGACAAGGGACAGAGAAAGAGAAATGTGTGTATAACAGTTTTAACTGTAAAATCCATTTTTTTTCTCAATTTTTCTAGATTTCAATAAGTAAAAATTCCTGGATTTGACCATTGGGATTTCACTTATGCAGCAATAAATTCTTAGGTTTGTATAAATATATATGTGTATATATGTGTGTGTGTGTGTATACAGAAAGTGATCTTACTCCTTTCCTATAAACAAGATTTTGAGTGTCACATTTTCAAGTAAAATTTACTGAAATTACTGAATTATGTTGGTTTGAAAAAAACCTGTATTGTTCCCAAACCAATAATACATGATTTCCAAAAACTGAACCAAAGAATAAAAGAAAATTAATCTTCTAAAAATACCACAAGACAAATAACTACAGAAGCACATTAAGAGCAATCATTCTCATGCGGAGCACCCCTGATTTAAACCATAAATAAGTTGCTGTGGGAAAGAAATGTGAATCCATCCCACTCCTGCAAGTCAGATGCCAGGGTCAACAACATATGCCCAGAGCCCAGGGAGAGATTGCAGGTCAGCAGGAGAGTACCTGAAGAGCAGCACAAAGGCATTCCAGCCACTCCAGCCAGGATCTTGGCTTCATCTGGGTCCCAGCTTTAATTCCTCTATGTTAACTAAGGTATCATGGGGAATAAACAGGAAGAACAAGAGACATGCACTATGCAAGGCTAAGACTAGGGAAAATGTGGGGTCTCCCCAGAAGGAAGTGGAACACCTGATAACCTGGAATACAGAGAAGGCTGAGGTACTCAATGGCTTTTTTGACTTGGTTTTCTGGCAAGCATTTTAGCCAAACCACCATATCTACTGTTGATAGTAGTAAATTTACATCATCATTACTTGTTTGAAATGTAGGTTCTAATCATGTGCACACTCTTCATCTGTTGTAACATAAAGTAAAAATATCCAACTGAAGCAAAGGAGACAATGATAATTCTTTAGACTAATATATTTCAATTCATATTTCAGTTCATTAAGGGCATGCCAAAAGCAGTTACTCATGCTCAAATGAAGGCTGGTAACATTTTCTGAAAAGAGGAACTGACTTCACTGAATGTCCCTTCTCGATAGATTGTCACCATCTGATCATGTCCTTAATAATTTTACCACTTAGCAGGCCTCCATATAAGTGGCAGCAAGGGATTTGTTCATCTCAAAACAACTCACCAATTCAGTTTCAGTCAAGGATTTGTGTGTGCATGTGTGTGTGAGGACATGGTCTGAAGAAGGAATAGATTTAGGGACTTGGCTAATTTGTCTGAGCAAACACAGGCACTTGTGTGAGTCAAAATGATCCTGCTTCCATCTGTCTCTTAAGCCATGTGTAACAGGTCTTCCCTAAATCCTATGTTTTGTCTGCCAACCCATGTGAATGCTTCAGATACAATGGGATACCTCTTAGCATACCTAAAACTGTCATTTCATCCCTTTGTTTAGGCTCCTGAATTATTCCCCCATGGTCTAAGTGGGAATGAATGACAACTAATACTGTCAGAGCAAAGCTTTTGGAAAGTCATTATTTTGGGAACTGAATCCTAATTGGGTTCTTAGCTAAAACTGTACTTTAGGACAGATACTAATAAAAACACCAAAATTATGCCAGTAACACCAAGAACATACCTTGGAATTCTAAAAGAACTATTTTCAGGATGTTTTCCTTTATGAGCTACTTCAGTTTTGGTTTCTGAATGTCAGTACATTGCCCTGAATCATAACTCCTTTCTATCTTTTTTTTTTTCTTGCAAATCTTTCAAACAAGCAGCAGTTCTTTTCCCTGCTTTCTTCATTTCCAGTAGTATGTCTAAATATATTTTCCAAGGTTATTAACTGCCTCTTTACTTTTGGAGGCCTCAAAAAATATTTCAAAGTTTCCAGGAAAAATCAAGAGACAGCTTTATACCCATCTACGTATGCAAAATAAAACCTACGTTTCCAAATTACTTTCTGAATAAGCTAAGAGGGAAAAGTGTCTGTTAAAAAAAATTATTTGTGAATTCCCTTTATACTTTGCAGTCAGCAACAAAGAATCTCAGAGTTTAAGGATATGAAAGAAATATAAAAAAATATATGTTGCATGACTTGGAAATGAATACGGTTCCACCAGTCCTGCATAAAGGTGAGATAAACCTCCTATCCATTACATCAGCCAAAACTGCATTGTTAGATTAAAATGATTTTATTTTATTTTATTATTATTTTCCTAGAGCCATAGAATGGTTTGGGTTGGAAGGGACCTTAAATATCTAGTTCCAACTCCTCTTGCCATGGGTGACAAACCATGCACTAGACCAGGTCACCCAAAGTCCCATCCAGCCTGCTCCTGAACACCTCCTGAGAGCGGAGTCCACAGCTTCTCTGGGCACCCTGCACCAGTGACTCACCACCCTCACAGCAAAGAATTCCTTCCAAATATCTGTTCTAAATTCACTCTCGAGTTTAATGCCATTTCCCCTTGTCCTGTCACTACATATCCTCATGAACAGTCCCTCTCCAGCTCTCCTGTAGCCCCATTTAGGTACAGCAAGTTTGTCTAAGGTCTTCCAGGAGGCTTCTCTGCAGCAGTGTGAAACAACCCCAAATGTCTCAGCCTGTCTTCATAGGAGAGCTGTTCCAACCCTGTGATCAACTTAATGGTCTCCTCTGGACTTTACATATTAAGGAAATAGTTGTTCAGGAAATCTTAGCTTAATCTCTGTTTCATTCAAAAAATGAAGGAAAGTGGTTGCTATTTTGACTTTCTGTCCTAGAAATTCAAGTAAAACTTTTGATTGCTCTGTCAAGACAGCCTAAAAAGCCTTGTGAGCGTGTTTGTATCTTTCTAAATGTCATAGCACATCTGGATGGGCCAGATCCCCAGGTGGCACTGACAACCTTATTTTTCCTGAAATCAATGAACCTGTTTTCATGCATGCCAGCTAGGATCTTGAAAATCACTCCTTTTAAGAGTACAGTTTTGAGAACAGCAACATCAGCTGAAGCAGAGAGTCTATGTATTTAAATCAGTGTTCTGTATTGAAAGCATACATTTGCTGATTACATTAAAAGAAAAAATTATTATTCAGCCTTATCACACAACTCCTTTAACCAGCAAAAGGTAAGAGTCCATATTGGATATGAGTCCAGCCTATGAAAAATATTTTTAAAAGCTCTTCATTGTGACCCAAGAAAACTTCATATATGATTTGTCACTACTTCAATCAATGCAAAAAGCTCAGAGTATTGGGTTGAGAGTTTTTTTAATGGTTTTAGGCAAATTTTGCTTGGGGGGGGAGGGGGAAATTGATTATCTTTAAAAGAAATCAACAAAGTTAGATAGAAAAAGGGTGACAAATGCTTTAAATGGCAGGAAAGCTGGCTTGGGAACATCATGTCCCTTGCATGAAGCACAAGCTAAGTGGTTTCAAATCAGACACTGTGACCAAGAGAGAGAGCCCGGAGTCAAGTAGGGAAAGCAGGAATTATACGGTGAGAAAAGTGTCCCAAAAGCACTTGAAAATGATGTAAATTAATGCTGAAAGCTTCGGTAATAACCCAGGCCAACATGTCCTTCCACTCAGCTTCTCAGAAGAGAGAGGAAGTTTTTGCATCACCAGGCTTTTTCAAATGTCACATTTAATAATAATGAAAAGGTTCAAAATTTACTGAAAACGAATAAATTGCATCTCAGCTGTGTAGAGGAATATGGACTCATTATGAATTTCATCCTGCTAGAACCATATCAGTGTAAATTGTGCAAAATGCTGAAATTAACTGCAATTGTGTGGCCTGATCTTTAATGACTCTGAATGCTTCAGAAGAAATCCTGAATGGTTTTAATCAGCACTAACTCTGGAGTACGTGCATGTGGAGGAGGGGAAAAAAGCTTCTTCCCCCTGGTCACAACACAGTCCCAGGCAAAGGGAACCTGAATGGCTTCTGAACTAGCTGGGACATGGGATCATTTAGTTTAGTTAAACTGCCTCTGGCATCCCAGCTGGAAAAATTTATATTTGGACTAAAAATAGTTTTCAGTGTTTCAATTATCTCAGTCTTCAGAATCTCAAGTTCGCATTTCCTATCAAATTGTACATTAAGCACAATTCAAGCTGCGTCAACCCTTTTTCTGGTTTAAGTGTATTGCCTCTGTCTAGTTCCTACAGCATATTATGTACAGACAGCTCCAGATTATAAAAAAAATTACATTTTTTCGAAGTATTTATCTAATAACATAAAACTTGAAAAAAATAAAAAATTTCTGTGAAAAAAACCCACTTAACATACTCAAAAACCCAAATATGTTTTCTCAGCATAGCCTCAGTAAAAAAAAACCCAGGTTTAGACATGTCTAGGGTTTTTAGTCTGATGTGATACATAGGGCAACGTGAAAGTCTATCTCTACAATCTATGTGGAAAATCTAATATCAAGGTATTATCCATTATCATCAATGTGCATAGATCATAAGAAGGTAATAAGAATGCTCTAAAAGTGAGAACAAATTTTTCTACCCTTGATTAAACATCAGAAATTACTATTGTCAAAACCCTTAATTCTCTTTATGAATGAATATTTAAAATATATATATATATAATGGAAATCCAGGTATTTAGTTTTCATGTCTTCCTGTAATGGCTGGAGTTGAGCCTGGCATTTTGTTTCTCTGGGGAAAGCCACCACTGAACCGAAGTGGCCAACCCAGCAAGGACCAAGGAGTATTGATGACAGTGGTGTGGGAGCAGATACAAAACCCATAGACAGCAGTTATTGGTGGCTGGTGAGGCCAGTAAGATCAGCAACCAGTGAGGCTGGTATAAAACCGGGTATTAAAAAATCACAAAATGTCAAAAATAAGGTACTCCACTCATGAAGATGAACATGCTTACAAGTTAGATTTTTCTGAGCCTGGGTGAGAAACTAAGAGACAGTGAAATTGAAGCAGGGTGAAGTTACAGAATGAGAATGTTCCAAAAAAAATTTAGGAGCAACCGCAAATAACAGAACAAAACTCATGCTGTCATCAGCAGCCCTGGAGGAAGCAGCTCAGGTTCCTCATACAGGTTTCTGCAGACTGTGAAATAAAGTATACTCATATCCACTTATTTCAGTACAGCTCCATACGTTCATATGCTACTAATATAGCAAATTATCACTTCCATTTTGCAACAAGAGAGCAGAAACAATGAAGTTAAGCAGCCAAATTCGCACCAATATCCATATACAGACTGCTGGTCTCTTGATGACAACACCGATGCCTTAACCATTTTTCTTCCCTCATTTCCATTTCTCCACATGCCATACTCTGTGACCATAACCATTCCTTGACTTATGTGTATCATCATTTAACAGTACATCATTTAAAGCACTTGTCTCAAAAAGGTTACCAGAGACAAACATTTCATAAATCATTAAATACTTTTATTGAAAATCCCTTCAAATATTATCATTATTATCTGTATTAATAATAATTAGTAATGGCCATTAGAAAAGACATTTGTAGTGCTCATGATTCTTCTCACTAAAAAGCATCTGTCTTTTACAGAACAACAGTTGGAAGTTAATTGTCAGATGGGCTTAATGATGTACATTTATACTGAGGTTATAATGGAACATAAAGTGAAGTTCCCCAAGATGCTAAATTGCTAAATCTTAAAATGCTACACTTAAACTTTGTATTTATAAGAGGAGTTTAGGACAGTAACAATAAGTGCCTAATAATTGATAAGCATATAAATGTACAGGGTATTTGGCTTCTGGACACCTATAGGAATGTATTGTTCTTTAAAACCAAATCAGTACTTTGTAACAAATGAAGCTTGGGTGTTAGATTAATTCTAAGAGGTGTCCTTAGAGATTTTTCTCCTGAAACACGAGCACAGAGCACTGGACAGTAGCATAATTACACAGAGGGATTAGAATGTAATTGTCCTATCAAACAGGACTTGTTTCTTTTAATAAAATTCCCTCTGTCCAAAGAAGTCATAATTCTGCATTACACCAAGCAAACTTCTCCTTTAAACACCATCAATAAAACTTCCAGCTGACCTTTTCACACCTTCTATAAAGAAGTTAAATGTTACTCACTTTTCACATTCAATAAAAACTATTACTGTGTTCTAGTTCAGTGCGTATCTGTGTCATCATGGAGGAAAGTCACTTTTCACTATGTGTTAATCTTTCCTTTAAAGTTAATTTCCAATCTTTCGTGTGGCAAAATGTGTCACCTTGGTTTATTGATGTGCTGCATGTGTTGTGTGACAAAGACACCTGAAGTTCCTCTGGAGGTCTTCAGGTGTTTGGGCCTTCAGATCTATTTGTCACAGATCTTCCATTTTTAAAAACTAAACAAAAGCTACCAGATATTTTTCAGCATTTTGCCTAATGCCAGACAGAATGGCATTGAGTTTCAAAAAATTTGCTATTTATTCTGGTCAGAACTTCAACGGGTATAAAGTGATACAGTAGCACTGTCTTCAGTAAAGCAATATTCCCCAGCTAAGAATAATGGAACTTCTGTGACCTGTCTCTGAATAATGATTCTGGTCAATATTTTCAGCGACTGGAGTCAAGTTAAGAAGTTTGAAACTTCCTTGGTTAGTCCCACCAACTGATTTTCTTAAGACAAAGCTCTCTATTATCTTCCTGGGAGCTTAGTAACTAACACCTTACACATGAGCATTTTTTAAGAGGCATAGTACTCACAGATATAACAATATTGGTTTAATAATGTTGGTTTAGGGGTTATTTTTCTTTATTGCAGCCAAATATAGCAACAGATGGTTGAAGGCACAAAGACTTAAAAGCTAAATTACAGAGTCACAGAATCATAGGATGGTTTGTGCTACAAAGGACCCTTAAAGATCTTCTAGTTCAACTCCTCTGATGTGGTCAAGGACACCTTCTACCAGACCAGGTTGTGCAAAGCCCCATCCAACCTGGCCTTGAGCATCTCGAGGGATGGGGTATCCACAGCTTCTCTAAACAACCTGTGCCAGTTTCACACAATCCTTACCATAAAAATAATTTCTTCCTCATATTTACCTTCTTTCATATAGGAACTCTTGCCTTGTGTCCTGTCCCTAAAAGTTTTGGTAAAAAGTCTCTTCCGCCTCTCTCTTAAAAGCCCCTTTAAATATTGAAAGACATAATAAGGACTGCCTGGAGCCCCACAGGGACAAGATAAGCAAAGATTTCACATTCAGTGGAGCTAGGATTCCTCTCACATGGACCATTAGACTGTACCTACTTTTCAGATAGTTGCCCTAGATTCCCTTTATACCAGTGAAAAGAAATAGGTGTCTTTAAACATATTTAGTTCTGATGTGTATTTTTGGCAGAGATAAAACAGACTCTAGAGGTGCCTATATTTTTCAGGGCCTATAAGAGAAGCCATTATAACTAGCTCCAGCCCTATAAGCTCTTCTTTTTAATCCCTTAGTCATAAAAGGTAGGTTTTGAAAAAGCTGGAACTTATGGAAAAGTCCTTTTTTTTACTGGAGCTGTAAGAATCTTTCTCCTGCTCTCTAACAGGAAGACTTTTAGAGTTGCTTGCTCTAAGTTAGCTATAAATAATGCCTTGGACAATTTTTTGTGCAATTTAAATATTGCTCAAAATTGTTGTTCATTAAAATCACTCATATAAGATGTCATAACTTATATTTCAGATTCTTAGAACTCTTACAGTGCAGAGATATTCTAAGATTTTTCTTCTATAATACCATACTAGTGTCATTTTTGAAGCATTTGGAAATTGTTCCAAATGTTTGATACATAACATGCAATATTATATGTGAAGACACTGTGAAAATTTCTTAGAAGTATAAACCAGTAGTGAATGTCTCAGGTGTTTGCATTTCTGTTAATTTGTCTCAGTGATTTTAAATACTCTGAGCTATCACGAAAGTTTCCAAAGACAGTGTGTCCAAGCACAAGTATGGACAACATAAATCTTGTAAAACTGTGAATTTTAAACCTATGTGAATGCTTATGTAATAAGAGCTAGATCACCAAACATTTTTGAAGGCTGCTATCATGGTGAATCAAGAACAGACATTTTAATACCAGCTTTTACCTGTGATAATTAACTGAAATTTAACTATGCTGATTACCGGCCTTCAGCTGGCATTGTAAAATATATTCTGCTCCAATGGGCTCTGTGCAAATTCATTACCATCTCACCAAGACCATTGCTGGAATCTGACCCCCACCTTCCCCCAGTAAGCCCAATTGTAGCAGCATGAGCCACTTGCTCATGAGACACTGGATAAAGCCCATGTGGAGAGAGCAAGTGAGAAAGACTGTGTGCATTTGTAGAGAATCTCAGTGAAACTTGCCATGGGATAAACAGGGAGAAGAATAAAAGTTCCCTCTATGTTCCCAGGTTAAGCAGAGAAGCTGTGGGGGCCACATCCTTGAAGCGTTCAGAGCCTGCCTGAATGGGGCTCTGAGCCACTCGATCTAATGGAGGGCACCCCTGCTTTTGGCCAGGTGTGTGAAACTAGATGATCTTTAAGGTACCTTCCAACCTCTGCCTTTCTATGATTC
The DNA here is from genome assembly GCA_013396875.1 of Vireo altiloquus. NCBI lineage: Eukaryota > Metazoa > Chordata > Aves > Passeriformes > Vireonidae > Vireo > Vireo altiloquus. Next base: position 534,920 of record VZRF01003300.1, read on the forward strand.
TATGATATGTGATACACATGTGTGTGGATGAAAGATTCAGTTTTCAAATCAGTTTTTGATATTTTTCTTATTTACTTTCTTTATTTTCATTGGAAGTAAAAGCAAAAAACCAACCTTCTTCCCTGTCACTGACTAGAAATGTCAACATTTCCTTTTGCAAAGGCTACCCCAGCCTTGACATTTATTCCATGTGCCCAAACACAGATGACACATCCTTTAGTACAAGTCAGTTAAGGAAATGGGAGAAAGGTAGGATCAGGAAATATTGTATCTACAGTTCTTCAGCACGTGGAAATACCTCTGGTACAAAACAGAACTTTGAGAGTATCAGGCTTGTAAGGAACACTCACCCCGTGGTTGCTACAGTTCTACAGAAAAGAAAAACCTGTCTCCTGCTTAACTCATCTTTCTCTTCTTTGCATAAACCTTCAAAAATTGTTGGTTAGCAGGTAGCCTTAAATATACTGACAATATAAAAGAGCAAACATCAGAGTTCTTCCTAAAGCCCTAGAGCTAGGAATTTTTTCCAGTTTGATATGCAAAGTGCTGAACAAAACTTGCTACTTAAAATTAGTATTCAGATAAATTAATAGATGCACATACAATGAGAGACTTCTTTTTTTTCTCATTTCTTTTTCTATTTTGGTTTTTGTTTTACTGTTTTTCTTACAGAAGTCTTGTGACTGATACCTTAAGAAATAAGAAATAAGCAACCACAGTTACACTGTAATTATGTTTTCATCAACATCAGCGTTAGGTAGTAAAATGGCAGAAAAATCTAAAAGGAATCTTTTCATTATTTCAAGGAGGTTTCAGTCAGACTCTTGTGAATATCAGTAAAAGAATCATGTAAGACTAAAATTTATTTCTATGATTTTAGCAGCATTTTCAGTAGAGAAATAAATTTCTCTCACTTCAGATTATATAGTATTATATAAATAAATAATAACAGTTTCTCCCTAACCAAGTCAGCTTCTGCAACTGAAGTCATCAACTTAACCTGAGAAGTCTCAATGCAAAATTTCGTCCAGTGCTCTGAACAAGGCAATTCAAGTTAAAATATAAATAGCAGATCTGTATGGGATTTCCAACAAACCCATCTAGTCTCAACAGTGAGGTTTTGGAAAATCCTTGGCTTTTTTTTCTTTCTTGTAGCTCAAAACTTCATTCTTTTAATTTCCTCCCTTTCTCATCTTTATTTAAAATGTTGAGATTTAAAATGCTGAGTCACTAGTATGTCTCATTTCCCACCCTCTTTGCCTCCTCTTGTTTAAATCAATATAACCCTAGAGTAGTGTTCTATAAAAAATACATCATTCTCTATTTTCCTCTGGCATTAGTCAGAGTGTTTGCAGTGGACTTGTGCCAAATTTTCAGGGTCATCTCCTTGTTATACCACAAGGAGATGGGCTCCGTGGTAATAGAATGTTTCAGCGTGTCTGCTTTTCCTGAGTACTCATTTAACTTCTTCGGTCACAGAGGGGGAAAAGCTGCTGTAACTTCAGCTTCATCCACAAAACACTGCACAAATTTAAATAACAGATCAATGCTCCCTGAGTCCATAAAATTAATTGTAAGCAGCAGTTTCCAAAGAGCACCAAATATAAAAAAAAAACTCTTCCAGTGTAGAAAAAACGCTAATAGTATTAAAATTGCTTAAAGGTTGTTAAACAATCAGATACGTGCAAAGTATATCATAGAATCATAGAATCATTTATTTTGGAAAATCCCTCTAGTATCATTGAGCCCCTCTCTGTTAACCCAGCAACACTGTGTTCATCACTAAATCATGTCTGCAAGTGCCACATCCACATGCCTTTTGAACACTTCCAGGGATGAATTCCTGATGGACAGATTAATTCTGCTTAACCCTAGGCATCTGAAAGGTACATGTCTCTGCCTAAAATGGTCACCAGATGTTCTTTTTATCATCAGCGAGGAAAAGTAGATTCTTTCATTTTGTGATCTGACCAGCTTTTTCAGACACACTATGGGATGACTCTAGGATGACATCACAGGATTATTGTCTTTATCAGCTGATAAAAAGACAAATGGAGATGGTAGCATTTGGTGAACTTAAATTTTTAGAGGTTCAGAAAAAGGGAAACTCCTTCATTACCCTTCAAAGTCACCACAATCTCAAAAGAATAGCTTTAGAATCTTAACATGGGGTTACTGTAATTTCGTAAAGAAAAGCTGTCAATTCAACAGGAGTCATTGGTACAACATCAACATATTTTATCACAAATGTTGCATGCACTGACAGGAAGTACTCAGTACACAAATTTCCTTCATGTACTGGCCATCAACTGAATCTGCATGACCATTTTTAACTTGTATACTTAAAGTTTTCTTCATCTAACATTGACTAGATCATCTTGCAGATGCAGGATGCAACCTTCATTCCCTTCCATTGAGCCTCACAAGTAAAATCAAAGTATCAAGTCCATGGATTACAAGTACAAGCATATTTTTCGTCACCTCTTCTCATAGCAATTACAAATGCATAGCTGACTATGAGCAAAGATTATAAATGTTTTGCATATTTTCCCACACTTATCTACCATAACTGGGTTGAGATTTTCCTGACAGCAGCAAACTTTTGGTCATGTTCTGGGAGAAAATGAGAAGCAAGGAAAAGCCAGGTGAGCATCTGGTTGTGAATATCATCTAGAGTTTCCTGGAAATCTTCACATATCTGGACGGTATTCAGTTGGATGCAACATCTCTGTTGGGAATGTAATATTTTAAGAAGAATTTGATTTCCTATGTAGCATTAACACTTTGCTGACAAAGGACTTATCAAAGAAATTTTGATAACGTTTTAGGATTTTCACTTTAACATTCTGTAGTTTCACTGAATGCTTTGTAAAGTGTAATGTAAAGAATCATTAAAATCAGTTTCTAAGAAATTAAAGAATTATATTTTTTTTTTTCCACAACCCCATTCCTAATCATTCCAGACATGTCGGAAAAATAGCTGTACTTTAGAAACAGCAAAAGCTCAAAATGTCATTCGGCTTGCTTATTTCACATTATTCAAAGTGGCTTAGAGGACAGCAATTTCTTTCCCAGCAGTGTTCACTACTGCAGCTGCAGAAAGCAATGTGAACGGTAATGAAAATATTTCCCCAGCTTGTCTTGAGTGATGGCATATAAAAATACCCAAATAATAAAAAAAACAAACAAACAAAAAAAAAACCCCAAATAACAACCAAACACCTAAAAGAAAAAAAAAAAAAGGCACAAAATCAAAATAGACAATTCGTGTTCCTTGTCTATATTTTTGCTGGATTTAGGATGTTCCAGTCTGTTAAGAGTATTATGCATTCCTGGCAGCAATCCCATTAACTTCAGCAACAGTTGTCAGTGATGACTACTTCCATAAATCAGAATTATAACTTTCAGTCAGACATCCTATCCCAACCTAACCTCACATGTGGGACACATGTTTGGCTTCAATTCTAGATCTTCTTCTATACTCATACCAGACTTGATTGCTTTTCCATGTTGCCATACTAAATCCAGGACACAGGATATAAACAAAGGATTGGCAAATCCCGTCCTGCCAAAAGTAAGATAGGTATTTCCTTGCATGCCCTCTCCATCTATGTCTTGCATATTCTCTACACATGAAAAATACCATATCAAATTGAGATATAATTGGAACATATTTCACAAAAAATATCATTAACTGCCTCAGATTTTTAATGAGCCTGATACACAGAGATAGGTGCAAATAACAAGTCCATAGTAGATGCCCAGGGTGAAGAAATTCAAGCAAACAGCATTTGAAAAATTAAATAAAAACTGAAATAGTGGGTGGCATTACCACCCTCGGCAGTGAGGTTGAAACTAGATGATTTTTTAAGGCTCCTTCCAACCCAAGCCTTTTATGATTCTATGATTCTATAAAATAGAAAGGTATTGTGAGAAATTTCGTATAACCTTTATTACTGTGTTACCAGCTGCATCAATAAACAGAAAATCCCTCTGCTGAAGTTAACAGAATAATACATTCTGATCTGTAATTATCTCACATAAAAACTGTCAGCAGGTCCCCAGGAGATACTCTCTGAAGTAGTACATTTATTAAGGATAAAGACATGCAGCATAGGTTTTCTTCTTCTTTTACTGAGGTTTTCTTTGTAAGTTATTTCCCTACAGTATTAGAAATTTTACATTTAAAGACACTATAAGATCACAGGCCAAGTTGTTGCTGGTGGAATTTTACACATAGTCACCTTCATCTCTGAAAACAAATAGATAATCTTCAAATCTTTATTTTTCAATTAGTAAAAAGAATAAAAATACTTAAAGATAATATCTAAATATATTTTCCATTCTCCTTATACTTATCAGAGTTGTAACAATGGATTTCAAGATGTTAAAAGATATTCTTATCTATTATTAAAGCTCTACAACAAAATCATTGTGAAGGCTCAAGTGTTTATTTTGGAAGGAAGTTTCAACTGAATATAAATTTGTTTATAAAAAATTATTTTCAAAAAATATTTTTAATACATCACGATTTTATATTGATGATACTTCCCATTAAAAAGACAAAAGCTTTAAAAAAAATCCATACGCAGCAGCTGTCAAAGTTTTAGTGATCAGTGTGAAATTTTAGCAGGAATGTCCATTATTAGAATATAGGATTATTATCCACATTTTTCAAGCCAAAGTACCATCACCAATGCAGGACAGACCATGGAAAATAGGGATGTTTGCCATCCTTTTAAAATACTCTGAGATTCCAGGACAAATGGGATCTCATAAGGCTTGGAGCACAAGCCTTATCAGGAGCAGCTGAGGGATGGGAGTGTTTGGTCTGGAGAAAAGGAGGCTCAGAGGCGGCTTGAAATGAGGTCGTAGACAGGTGGGGGTTGGTCTTTTCTATGAAGTAACAAGCAATAAGACAAGAGGAAATGTCCTCAAGTCACGTCAGGGGAGGTTTAGATTTGATATGAAAAATTTCTTCACTGAAAGGGTGTTCAGGTATTGGAACAGAAGAGATGTCACTGTTCCTGGAAGTGTTTAAAAATGTGTAGATGTGGTGCTTAGGGGCAGGATTTAGCCATGAGGATGATCACAGCTGTTGTGAAGAGGCTGGATTTGTGCCAGTACGGAGAGGACTTCAGGGTGTCCTTTTCTTAAGTTGGACATCTGTTGGCAGTTGGCTGGATCAGCTGGTGGTGTTGCTCCTTGAATTAATAAGAAGTGTGAATGCCTCCATAAGTTGGCCAGACCAACATGGCAGGAGTGACTATGTGGCTCAGAATAGAGCATGGAGGCTGAACAGCAGAGGAGTTTCAGGGAGAATGACGAACTTGGGCTGGTTTCAATCCACATATTCCTTCCTAGTGACTGGGGACACCCAGCATTGTAATGGTGAGTACATAATAGAGACCAGTAACGGGAATCACATTAGTGTTTTGATCAAACTGTGATTTTGTATTGTTATATATATTTTTCTGATCGTAACTTGCATTTGTATTATGTTATGAACCAAAATTTTTATCATTCTTGCTAAATCAGAAATCCTGTGTAACAACAACTACCTTTAAATAAATAAATTTGCTATCAAACCTTATACCTCCTATGGGTACAATTTCTAAAAGAGCCTGGGCACAAATTATCAGATTCTGACAAATCTGAAATGCCAGTCCTTCACTCCAGGAGTATTGCAATAAATTCAAATAGCTCAAATAAAATAAAAAATATGTGGTGACTGCTCACCCTAATTGTCTCTGTATTTGATCACTTATCTAAACACAGAGCCATTCTTAGACTCTCAGAAGGGAAAGGGATCCAATACTGTGGAACTCACAAGAGGTGCCATGTACTGCAGCCCCTATACTGAGACCCTGTTTTGTAAACAACACTGGAATATTTTCAAATCGAAGTCATTCATCTCTCAACATTTCCTCCAAAATATGGAAAATGGCAGTTCTGAGAAATGACATTGCCAGTATCTTCACCTAGCCTCTTTGGCTGCAATCTGCCTGGAGCATCCAGATGATATCTGGTACTTCAGCAAACAGCAGGGATAAAAATGGGAGAGGAAATAATGAGTGGAGCACAGCTGAAGGTCATCTTGGACACAGTTTTCCCTGGCACTGGTCTGCTGGAGGAGACAGTCCGGATGTTTCCATGAACAAGCACAGGAAAAGCAGATAGCACAGACCTCAGGGCAGAGACCTCGACTTACATTATAACATATAATTGCACAGACCCACATGAAATACATACAACAAGTAAACATTTCTCAAGCCCTCTGCCGTTTCTGATGATTATCTCTGTCCTTAGAGAGTACTGAGTTTTCACTGTCAAAAATGTTCAAAGCCTCCTTGAATGTATCTGACCCTCCCCTTTATTAGATGACTTTTATACCAGTATTATTCAGTTCAGCATTGTGCTTCTACAGATTTCAATTACTTTTTCTGAGACCCCTCTGTGCTCAAGAGATTATAAGAAAGGACTACAAGCATGCAATTATAATGGTGGATGAATGAGATTTGTTTTGATATTTTGGTCCAAATGACCCTTCCTTGCAACCATACCAGGGAATGAACTCCCTCTTAATGTTTGTTAAATGCCACTGACAGAGGACCCTGTCTGTAGCTTTATATAACAGAGTGTGAAAATGATTTAATATTTCAAAACTATCTGGAACTCATACTGTGGCTGACTTTCTCAAATCGATTTTTGACAAAGTAATTCAAAGTTATGTGCTAAAACTGTACTATGCCACTTGCTCTGGAGTCTGCCATCATTGACTGGTTCTGCCACGTGCCCGCAGATGATGACGCATACCAGACCTCCTCAGCTACACAATTTTCTGCACAATAAGAAGATTAAAAAAAAACAACCCAAAACTGAAGATGAATGAGTATCAAAAGAGACAGGGCCTGTGGAAGGCATTATTTAACCTTGAAAATAACAGCAACAGCATAATTTAGACGTCAGATAAGATGCTATTGAAGACCATCTGGATTCATAAAATATATCTATGACAGACTGAAACTCAGTATGAAAGGCCAGAATTGTATTCACTTGTCCATTTGGGCAAATAAGAGTGCACTTCCTGCAGTCTATTAATGTTAACATTACTGAAATGGGAATTTGATACACATCTCTGCTTTTAAAAATGCAGATAGTTCATCTTATATATCTTTCCCTCAGAGTTATCAGAACCATTTATTTGGCATCAGATTCTTCCAAGTTACCACTATAATTATGTTTGCAAACAGTGAATCAATAGGAAATCATTTTGCTTTTTGAAAAGCATTTAATCAAGCCAAGATGTAAGACATGCACCATAAATGAGTTTTGTCCTACTACAATGAATTTTATCCTGCTACATAGGCTGTAATCTTGCTCAGTATTTCAAATTCATAGAGATAATGTGAACAATTTTTTATTAATTGTGGTGGTAAAGAGCCCAACAGACAATGAGCCCCATGAAGACTTGGACAGATTAAAGAGACTTAGATGGGAAGACGAACATAAATCTATGAAGGTGAAGTCGCATGTCCAACAGATGCAAACACACAATTAACTCTACATCAAAAGAGGTGGAAGTGAACTGGAGGGCTGTCTTTAAGTATTTTTTCCTCCCTTTTAATGTCAGATCATTAGTTTGTGTTTTATTTTTTTCCCATCACAACTGAAAATAGAGAAACATGGGAATATATCTACTTGGTCTTCAAAGTAGATATAAAGTATCTTGGGATATATGAATTTAGGAAAATATCTTCTAAACAACAAATTTTTGCCTTGGTCTAAGACTGAAACCCTCCCAAAATTATTAGATAGAATAATAAAATGACATCACACTAGCTACAGTTATATAAGGCCTATAATCTCTTTTACAAGGATAGCTTGTAAGCTAGAATAGCTTAAACTGTTTTAACAGATCTGTCTCTTTATACAGAAAACAGTGTTATGTGACAACGTAAAAGTTTCATTGTAACAAATTCGAAACGGCCCAGTGAATTATGCTGGCCAGACCAAAATTCTTCCACTAAAAAGCTTATAACGTCATCCTGTAATTTCCATAAACTTCACATTTGATATAAAATCTGGTTTATAATATTTTTATTGAGTCTTTAAAAAAGGTATTGGAAAAATAATTTGTATTTTTATGTCTATAAAATCCAGCCTACCTTGATATCTTGCATCTAACTATACTGTCCATGAGAAAAAAAAAAAAAGATTTTTTAAAAATCCTGAAGAAAACATTTAAAACCATTTACGTCAGATTTTAGTCTATCTTGCTGGTGTAAATACAAAAGTCAACAGAAAGATGCTGGTGAGGAACGAGAAACAGAAAAGGATCAGTCCTTTCTAATATAAATCAAAATGTCACTACTCTTTTAAGGTTCAATATTTCATCATTTGCCAGGTTTCTAAATAAATGCTGCAGAGCACTTGATGTGGCTGAAAAGCCGAAATTCCCAGCTCAGAAAGTGTATTTCTAACCCTGACAATTCTCAAGAGATTGAACCTTAAAATTACCAGTGGAACAGGGCTGAATACTGTATTACTACAACTTTTAGCAATATAATTGCTAAGCTCTACTTTTAGAAGACCCACAAGTGAGAAGAGAAAAAGAGAGAAGAGGAAAGAAGTGGATAAAAAAGACTAAGAAAAAAGCCCCACAGCCAACACCACCACGATATTAAAAGGTCAGGGGATATGTTTTGAAAGTCTGAATTATTTCTTTGCACATACAAGTATGATGCATTTTAATAGGGGGGGTACACTGGCAGAAAAAGGGGCAGAAATTGTGAAGGTTTTTAGGAGTAACATTATTTTTGTTGGGTTTTCTTTAGTGTTCAGGTATTACATTATGTAAAGTGATACATTATGGAGAGAGAAAACAAGTCCTATGAGGAGCAGCTGAAGGAGCTGGGTTGGTTTAGCCTGGAGAAAAGGAGGCTGAGGGGAGAACTTACATCTCTCTCTACTACAACCTGAAAGGAGGCTGTAGCCAGGTGGGGATTGGTCTCTCCTCCCAGGTAACAAGTGACCCAACAAGAGGGAGCAGCCTCAAGTTGCACCAGGAGAAGTCAAGATTGGATATTAGGAATATTTTCTTTGTGGAAAGCATCACACACTGGAAGCCCAAGAACTGGTTGAGTTACCATCCCTGTAGTACTTAAAAGATTTGCTGATGTGGCACTTGGGGACATGGTTTAGTGGTGGGCTTGGCAGAGCTGGGTTAAGGGTCGGTGATGATCTAAAAGGTCTTTTCAAAAATGATTCTATGATTCAATGTTTGTACATCACAATAAAAGACTGAGTTGAGAAAAAGAAGGTGGAAAATATTTACAATTTTTTTTAATACTTTTTTGACTTCTTTAGTTTCTTTTTCTATGGTCGAAATCTAGTTATAGATTTCTATTGAACTGAATTTTAGGGTGGTATGTCCTCTACATTCATTTATTTCAATGCTGGGTTTGTTCTGGTTTTTTGAGGTTTTTTTAGTTTCTTTTTCTATGGTCGCGGGAGGAAAACATGTGGTTTGTGGAGGTCCAGAAATTCTCTTGGTTTGAAGGCAGAGACGCTGCATTCTGTTATGAATGATTGAAATTGCTTTGGAACAAAACAAATTTTTCTCTTGGATGCAACATTAGGTGTGTGTATTTGCATACATGCATGTGGAAAAGATTTTCAAGAGTAAACTCTGCCACCCACACTGAAGTTTCTCCATCCACATTGACCAGGCAGTTAGCCAGCGGTCACAAGAGATCAGTTCTTTTGACAAAACCAGAAAAGAAACAGCTGCTCAATAGTCCTGAGAATTCAGGGGAATATATGCTTTGTTTAGAGTGCAAAATATGTGATATTAAAAGTACCAGAAGACATTGTATTTTCAAATTCACATGGCTGTTGCAAATGCCACACAATGGAAGGACTCCAAGTCCCAGCTGGTTACGTGCTTATGAATTCAGCAGCAAGAGCAACTTAGCAAAATAAAAACAAAAGTAAAAAAAAAAGGGAAAATGTGATCACAAAACCGAGCTAGAACTGTTTAATGCTGATCAGAAGTACACTAATTCAAATGAAAATGTATTATATTACAGGCATTAAACAAAGATTATCAACATCCTGGAGGTTTTTCTGCATTAAAAAACTAAACTGCAAAAAGCATGTACAAGTGGAGAATGCATCTGATTTGTAGCTAGCTCTTAGATTAATAAATCAGCTGTCACATAATTGTGACTTCTACCTGAACGACAGCTCCAATTAATTTTGTATTGGTTCCCAGTGCAGAGATGAGGTCAAGGTATCTTTTGGCTGCATTCCTAAATTTAAACACCAATCTCATCCTTCTGGTTAAAAGTAATCAATACTAGCAATTTATCATAATTTGCTTTGCAGTGCACACTTGTGCTGTTTAATCAAGTGTCTTGCCTGATTTGTTTGCTCACAGTTGCATGAAAAACATTCACTGAGCTTGCCTAATACATTTTTCTTTTCCACATAGCATCACTACAACACACCTATTGCCCATAGATTCATGCTCCAAGTGAGTTGCAAGATGACTTATGCAGATTGGCAAGGACTAGAAATGAGACACTGCTGTTCTAAAGATCTCATGATAAATGAATCATTCTTGGCAACAGGTTCTCTGATGAAATAAAAACCACAACACAACAACAACAATCAATCAACCCCAACAAAAAACAACCAACAAAAAAGCCAGCAAGGAAATAAACAAACAAGCAAACAAACCCCCCAACCCCCCCACACCACAGGAATTTGATTAACAACTTTCTTATATTAATCAATCTTCAGTGAGATTTAATGGTAGAGTAGCATAGTTGTCTTAAGTCAAAGTTACTATTGGTGACCTTTTGCAGTCAAAGTGCAAATGCACCATTTCTTCTTAAGAGATATTCAGTTAATTGTATATAAATTATATATAGTATATGAACTCTTTAAGCAGAAATGCACCTGGCTTAGCTCTATAATGAAATGGCCAAAGGACGTGATATCAAACACAGGAATTTAACTATCTGTGTCCCAGCTCAGAGTCAGAGAGTTAGGTGAGGCACAGCATGACCTATTTCATCACATTTCTCCTAAAGAAGTTCCCGGAAAGCAGGTCTCTGTCGAGGACACTTGAGACAGTGGGATGCCTCCAGTTTGAAGTGTTGTTGGAGGATGATAATTCTCTTGTATGTCCTTTAGGTCTGGGCTTCTTTGGTGTGGAAACTGAGGCATGGGGAAAAGGAGAAGGGTGGATACTCTGGTATTACCCTGGTATGAAGTGTGGACAAAGGCAGGATGCCTTCGTAGATCTAGGAACTTGTAGGATTAAGTTCTGTCATATTTTTAACAAGGAAGGAAGGTTTCTTGGGTGAAGAAGCTCTGTCCTAACTAACTGAACAGCCATGTTATCCAGTATATCTCCTGGATAACAACCAGGAGAATGGTTGTTATCCTTTAGTGTGAAAGGCAAGCTTGCCTGACTTTTGTTGTTAGTCTGTTAAATATTGTCTGAAGTATTTTTCATTCAAGTAATGAATGAAAAAGTAAGCATCTTTGCTTGTGTTCTGAAGGAGTAGCCTGGAACCACTCAGTCAAAACCTGAATAACAGAGGTTTTGTAGGGGAGGAGAAGCTCTTTGTTTAAGGTGCTCATTCTTCAGGACATTGTGATGTATCTCGACTAGAAGTTTGCCCATGCACTGAGAGCTGTGCTGCACATCCAGAAATTTAAAGCAGCTGCAGTGTTGGTGGATGGGATATACAAAAACATGTAGTAGTGTGAATAGGTTTCTCCAATACAGGGGTGCCAGCACTGTTAGTCATGAAACTACAAAATTCCCTAAAAAATGGGACTGCAGCTCCATGAGCAGGGATCTCTGCCGTAACTGAAATTGCAGGTGCAGTCCTCAAGTACACTGTGGAAGTGGGCCAAGAGAAGCAGGGAGCAAAAATATTAGCGGGAACCCATCAAAATCCAAGTTTCCCTGTATTTTTTTCTAAAATTTTATAGTTTCCCTATTTGCCACTTCAACTTTTTCCTGTGTGCCACTCCATCAAACTAAGCTGTTTTTCTGGTGGTATTTTTAACTCTCTTGTAGATTTCAGAGGAAGAAAAAGTTTCATTTTCTTTTTATGGGTTTCATAATTTTGGAAAAACAGGAGTGAAAAAGTGGTAAAACTTCCACAGATACCACTCAAGTTTATGCATTCCTTCTGTGAAGGCATTTTTCCAAGTTTCCCAGTGTTCCCTTGCTTTAGAGAAGGGTGATTGTCTGTAGCACTGTGCCACCAATGTTTTCATTCTGAAAGGCATCCAAGGTCAATACAGTTCTATTCTGGAAAAAGTATATGCTATATTTTAATCTCTAAAGCTAATTTACACAAACTACTAATGCTATAAATTAGAGCAGATAGTATGGAAAGCATTTGTGAGCATCTGAGGAGATACAACTTCATTAAAGAAATATAATATAGTATATCATCGTGAGGAAGTTTTGCTTTCATTAAACTATATGTTTGTTTATTACCTGCTCTAAGTGCTGCACTAAAATCAAAACAAAGCATCATCTATACCCCTGCCTGGGAACTAGAAAATCATTGGCAAGACATCACACTCAAGTCTTCTTTCCATTCCTTTGTTTGTAACTTAGATCTGAAACTCTTGTAAATCATTCAGCTTCTTTTGCCTATATGTAATGATTGATTTTAGCCAAAAATATTCCAAGAGTATTTTTCTAGGTTTTTATACCTGTGGCAAGCTTTATAAAATATACTTTTAATTCCAATATTTTGGGGAAATCCATGGTTTAAGTGTCTGAACAGGCCTTGTAGCAACCCACTGTTTCCCATCATGATTGCGGGATGTCTGGAGGTCCAGGGATAATGTGAGGGTATTAAGCCTTAGTCATTCCTTAGAAACACTCTGGGACTACAAATTGGGTGAATCCATATGAAAGCTCAGTCCATCCAGAGGGGCTGGAGAGTTGAAAAATCCCCTCAATAAAGCACATGTTTTATATTCGTATTAGACCTTGAAAAATTCTGAGGTTGAGCAGTGAAAAGAAAGCTCCGCATTTCTCAGAAACCAACGAAAAAACGCATAGGACAGTGCATTGGTTTGGCACAGCCTGGTTTTAGGTAACAGAGGGCCCACAAAGATGGCTCCTGTGAGAAGCTGCTGGAAGCTTCCACCATGTCTGGTAGAGCCAATGGCTGATGGCTCTGAAGATGGACATGCTGCTGGCCAAACCTGGCCAATGAGAGAGGTTGGTAATGCGAGTATGAGGACATATTTAAGAAGAAAGTCAAACCAAATTCACAAGATTTTGGATTCCAGTCAGAGAGGAGGAGGAGGTGAGGGAAACAACCTGAGGACACCAAGGTCAGTGCAGAAAGAGGGGGAAGAGGTGCTCCAGGCACCAGAGCCAAGGTTCCTCTACAGGCCGTGGTGCAGACCATGGTGAAGGAGCTGTGCCCCTGCAGCCCATGGGGATCCACGGGGGATGCAGAGATCCACC